>PVLD010010498.1:0-32500 GCA_004027595.1 Dinomys branickii | reverse complement strand
GAGATCCAAAAAGTCATTTGTCCAATGAATCCCTTGGGCCACAGGTGTGCAACCCATACACCTATGGTATCTGCAACGGTCACATAATTCAATGAACTCCCTGGGTAAAGACCTCAGCAAAATGGATATCACATCTGTCCCACCTGAAGAGGGCAGTGACCGCCAGCTCAAATGCTCTGATTTGTACACTCTCAGTAAGCCTTGCTCCACCTCATTTAAATTCACCGCCTTCTTGGTTTCTGGACCCTTAGCTTGCTTTTGATCTTGATACCAGTGACTCACTATCCCAACTCCTCTGTTGAATTTCAGATGGGAGTTTGCACTTTTCATTCAGTTTCTCTGAGCGCTGTCTAGAGCTGGAGCTCCTAGAAAGTGCAAGCCTGAGCGAGCTATGAAGGAATGTACACCAAAGGCGACAAGGCAGACGGGGGGCTCCCCCTCTGCAGACAACCTGTTGTTGTCTGGAAACAGTGGAGCAGAAACTGTTGTACCATAGTGGGGGGGTGTTTTAGCTGTGGCATGCACCGGAACCAAGAGGAGAGCAAAGCAAGGTCTCCTGATTCTCACCAGACAGTAGCAGGGACAGCCTCAAAAGACAACCACACATGTGTGCAGTGTGGTCAAGCCCTGGTCTCCTCTCCTTATAACAAGCCTGGCTATGCAATGGGGTGGTTGCAAGTAGGAGGTAGGGCGCAAGTTGGAGACAAGGCTTGGGCTTTCTCTCACAGGTATTGGAGAACCAGGAAAGGATTCGTTAGTCTTGTGTCATTTGGGGGAATTATTTGGTTCTTTAGATAAAAGCTACCTGCTGATGATTGAAAATCACCAACTGCTGGGAATGTTACAGTCAATAACGTTTCAGAATCTTGTCTCCAAGGGGTCATTCTGGGGTTCCTTACTTTAATAACTGGGTACCTACAGATATTCTTCCCGTTCACTTCTAGAAGATATGCTCAAGCTCTTTTTCATGGTTCCTAATTCCCTTTACAAAGAGATGCTAAAGGGTGGCTTGACTTTATTGTCAAAAGTTTTTTCACCCTGTAATCCCTGGCCAACTCTGAGCTAGGACTGGATGGAGCTCTCTGTCCATCTTTCTGGAGATTTCATTTTGCAGGAACATTGTTTTGCTATTTAATAACAATGTTTTTAGTTTTGGTATTTCCAAAAACATTTTTCAGGAATCTTCAATTATTTGCCAATTTTAATCAATCCAATAGGCATTTTGAGCACCCACCAAGGACATGCAGTGCCCTGTGTGTGGTGGAGTTAGCAGAATCTCTCAGGAACAAGAAAGAGCTATTAGGGAATGATGGGAGGAACTGTAGGGGAAGCCATATTCTTACACAAAAAATACTTCAGCTGCGTGTAACTTTTCGATTTTAATATAAAAATCTCTTCAGTGACATACAGATACCCAACCAGTACTTTCTCATTAGAAAAGGTTAAAAGGTGCAAACTTCACATCAGAAACTGTCTTTGGAGTGAGGAAGGACTGGGAAGCATTCACAGAGTGATCTCGTTAGGCTGAGGCTTGGCTTTTCATGGTTCGCAGGTGTCTGTGCTTATAAATTTCCTAAATTAAAGTATCTCGCGGTAGCTCTGAGTGCCTCAGAAATGTAAAAAGCAATTTTAATGTAAGGCCAACATCCCAGGGGAAGAAAAATCTAGTTTACTACTGTCTGTGTGTCTTCCCAAGGACTTCAATGCATTATAAACATGATAAAATTAAGAAAGGTGAATATTTTAAAATCTTGTGCCATTATTAATTTTATTGACTCCTGAGTTTCTTTACAATTCATTCTCTTTTAACTTAAAAATGAAATTTCCAAAAATTGTGGCAAAATATACATACTATAAATTTTATCATTTTAACTATCTTTGGAGCTTGACTTGTCCCATAAGGAAGAAAGCTTGCTGTCTCAAACCGTTTTTTGAGGAGATTATTTTTAAATGTTTACATTTAGGTTGAAAAATGAAAACAGTTCTTTTTCCAGTAATGTCAAAAGATGGTAAGACTGGAAGTATATGGTAGAGAAAATACATTAGCTTTGGCCTCTTTTGCCATTTAGTATCTGAAAACCATTTGATGTCTAGAATAAATTTTTATGCAATCCACTGATACATAGAATTGGTATATGTACAAAAATGTATGGTTTTCCTATTTCTCAGGAAATAAATCTCTTGCTACACTCTTGGTAGCATTTAAATGTACATGCATTTAAATGGCTGGCTCGTAGGCCCTGGCTGAGAAATACTCACCCATTGTGCAAGGAGACTGCTGTGCTGAGGGAGGGAGGGGAGAGTGGGGCAAAAGTTTACGGCTGACTAGTTTGGTTTTGCCTCTTGCTGATCTATGGCTGTGGATCCAGCAGGTCTTAGTGGGGTGGGGGCCATATTTGTGTTATTTATTCTGACAGGAGGCTGGATGCTATTTCCATCTGCCTGGGAGTATTTGAGAGGATAAATGTCTGCCACATCCTGATGAATGGCCACTATGGTTCATTGCCAGAAAAACTGAGTTATGGCTTCTATATTTCATTTAAGAAAAAACTCTAACCATCCAAACTATGCACTGAAGCCCTCCATTTGACCAGCACAAAGGAGTGTTTTTCAGTTTAAAGGACAAGGGTTTGCACACTAACACCTGGGAGGATTGGAAGGTAGGGGATAAATAGCAAGCACTTTGTAAGCCAGGCTAGTAAACCCAGTGCAGTCCATTGAAGATAAGAAAAAGCATCCGGGGACAAGAACCCAACAACTCTATGTCCTGGGTTAAAAAATCATCTTTACTTCTGCTCTGATATCCTCAGTCAGTTAAAATCATTCCAAAGTAAATTCTCTTTAAGAATGACAAAGGGGAAGCATGTACATTTAAATGCTACCAAGAGTGTAGCAAGAGATTTATTTCCTAAGAAATAGGAAAACCATACATTTTTGTACATATACCAATTCTATGTACCAGTGGATTGCATAACAATTTATTCTAGACATCAAATGGTTTTCAGATACTAAATAGCAAGGACAGTATAAGTGTAAATGGATTCTCCCATCCAAGTATGAAGCAGGCCCAACTCTGCTTAGCTTCTGAGATTGGACAAGATTGGGTGCAATCAGGGCGGTATGGCCATAGATGATTCTCATAGTTGAAAATATTATACAGAGGCACATGTATAGCCTGTGTTTATGACTTACTGGTACGTAGATACTTACATATTGCCCAATGCCTCTCAACAATGGGGTGGGGTGTCTGTTGCATGGGCTAAAGATAGATGTTTTGGGGAAATATAGATGATGGAAGGTATATTATTGGCACCTTTTGGAAACTGTGCCAAGGCGTCTGGAGAAATAGGCAAAACAAAGAATGAAGACCAGGGAGGTTTTGTATTTCTTTTAGAAAAGAAATGAGGTAAGCTAAACATTCACTCAGGATTTAATCAAATTGTGGGGATAGGTCATATGTACCAAACTGTACCCTTTTCTGGGTTTCTGTGTATTAGGGCCATCCATCCTTTACGAAAAAGCTATCATCTTAAGACAAAATAAAAATAACCTTTTACTCAGATAAAATGTGATCTGAGTAAATGTTGGTTACAAGCGGAACCCTACTCTTGTCTGGCTTGCTCCACTTTGGAGAACGACCTGGCCTGGAAATATGCAAAGTCTGTTGCTGCAGAGTGAGGGTTAGGTCTTGGGGGAGGTACGTGTAGAAGAGGCAATTAGGTCTACATTCAGCGCACATGTAGTGTTTCCTTGGCTTTGGTCAGTTGCAGACCCATATTGACTTGCCTGGTTGAAATGTATTCCTTCCTTACTAAAAACATTGGAGGAGGTAAAGTTTTGTCCTGTTGCCTTATGTGAGTTTCCACGGGATGAGAGCAGTTGCAGTCACGTGCTGCCTCACCCATTTTGTGCCTATTTGTGTGTGTGTTTGTGTGGGTGGGGGGTTTGATATAAATTTGGCTTTTCCCATAAGCTTGAGTCTCATAAAAACTACAACTTCAGAATCCTGTTTCTTATTCTAAGCTAATGGAACAATAAAACATGTGACTGAATCATGAACATGGCTCATGCAATAATTAACAAACGAGAAATGCCTAATTATGAATTACATATAACTTTCTCTAGGAAACCTTCTCTGACACCTTCAACCTCCTGGCCCAATCTTTGAGTGTGGAGTTGTTTGCCTCTTTCCCCTTTCTCAAAATACTCTGCGCATGCTTCTATCCTTGTACTTTCCACACAATGACTTGTTTGTTTTTCCAGCTGGGCTATGAATTACTTGAAAACAGCATTGAACACACCCAGCACATAGAAGGTATTTCATTAATGTTGTGAATGAGTGGATTTAAACAAATAAATCTTTTGGACACTGAAATGAAAAATTTGAGTTTTCTCCCCATAAGATGGATGTTTCCTAAATTAATGCAATGGGCCTATTCCAAAGCAGAGGACAAAATATTTCTTATTCAATGAATGAAATAAATTGGTTATAGGAAGGGAATTACTGGATACAATTCTGCTAATTCTGAGTGCTCTGGTCTTAAGACTCCAGGCTCATTCATGTGTTTGATGGATTCAGCCCTCAAAGAAAGGCTTGAAATGATCAAAACTCATACAAGGTAATTAGGAGAATTCCCACAGTCTTAAAGCCAGTAGGAATCCTTCAGTTCTCATGCATATGCAGGATTAAATCCTAATGTCAGTCCTGACTAAGTCTAGGCTTGTGTAAAGGGAACGATAATCTCAATCTTCCATAGCTGCGTTGTTAGCTTGCGGTCACTGTGAGAAGATATCTGAAATAAATAATTTATAAAGAGGAACAAATTATTTTGGCTCATAGTTTCAGAAGTTTGAGTCCATGGTCAATCTGCTACACTGGCTTCAGGCCTGTGATGAGGCAGAACATCGTGGTGAGAGCACATGATGGGGGAAATTGCTTATCTCGTGGTAAAAAAGGAGAAAGAGGCAAAACAGGAGAAAGAGAGGGGCCAGGGTTCTAACATTTCCTTCAACAGCATGCTTGCAATATGCTAACTTCATCCCCCTAGATCCTACTCCTTCAGTGTTCTATCATCTCCCAGTAGCACCAGAAACAAGGACTGAGCCTTCCAAACGGTGGCCTTTGTGATACATTCAAGATACAGATCATAGGAGTGGAGTTGCAAATGCTCGAAAGGATGCATGTGCAGAAGATTAGTCCCCTCTTTTCTGTGTCTCTGAAAGGGGTTTGTGTGATGTCAGGTGCTCTAAAGGCTGCGTGATTTTCCATCTCTGTTCTATGAGAAGCATATTTTGCAAGCAGATTCTATATGAAGTTACACGGAGAGTCAGAAATGTCCCTACCCCAACCATGTTGTTAGAGTGAATGGATTTCCACTTCTCCGTTAGCAGATAGCATAGATGCTTCTTTGGTGTTAACCTGCCATCCAACCAGTACAAACTGACCTTACGAGGGAGGTGCGGCTGCATCTTAGAACTGGATTAACTTCGCTTGGATTGTGGCGACAACTCAGGATTCGTGCACAATTTGAATATTGGAATTTGAAGCACTGTTCTACACCTTTCATATGACTTAGTACAGATTTAACAAAAGAATATGTAAGTATGATAGTAGTAGCAAAGCAGAATTCAACTCAATGTGACAGCTGTGGAGAGTTTCAAGATGCAATTTACAATGTTCTTACCTGTTTTGGGGGTTGTTTTATTTTGAGGCTCTTTTCCAGTCTGCTCGTGATAGACAGGGACATTTACGTGTAGCCACTCTGCTGCATCTGCATCTGACATTTTGTACGTGTCAATGATGACATTAAATCATACATAAATGTACCTCACCAGCTCCTACAGAAGCAAAACTTTAAAAAAATTCTCTTATTATATACACAGGTGGATTTAGGAATATTGCTACTCTAATTCTCTTTTTTGCCTTTCATAAAATTAATGACTGCATTAAAAATCATAATAAGTATTTGGAGACTAAATAGGATCCATTAGACTTTATGCTTCTGTCTTTTTAAAGTGTAGGCTTTGTCAACATCAATTCAAATTTGGCTTTGATTTAATAACTCACGAAAGGTTGGATAAAATTTCAATCAAGTCATGCTAATACAGAAGTTGGAACCAGGCCAACATAATTGAAAGCCCAGGGGAGCACATTTAATCATTGTGGCCCAACCGGAGAAGTGACACCTTGCCTTTTTAAACCAGCTAAACTGAGAGGAAGCATGCCAGAGAGAAGCCTGGCCAATTTGGCCTTACATGCCCTAAAGTTGCTGTCTAGGTTGATTCAGTGGAAAGAACATGGGCTTTGTAGACAAAGCTCAGATTGAATTCTGGCTGTTGCACTCATGACCTCGAGGCCCTGAGCATATTACTTAACCTATCTGAGTCTCAGTTTCGTTTCCCATAAAACAGGGATTATACCTCCCCTGAAGTGCTGTTTGTAAAGATGAAATGAAATACAATAACTCATGTCTGATGGGTTGGCCGGCACAAGGCAGCTGCTTCAGAACTCCCCGTTTCTTACTCCCTTTTCTTTCTTAAATTAATGGTGGGCCTTGTCTTTACCAAGTTATTGAAAGTAGCTGCTTCTAAAAAATGACGCCAGAATAATGCTGCAAACAAAACCTTCATGGAAGTTCTGCAAAGAGTGCATGATGTATATAGCCTGATTCTCTCTTCTTCTTCTTTTTCTCCTCGTAGACAAGAAGGCTATTAGCACATGGAAAAAAATGTGCTTGGATTTTCTTGCTTCCCTAATGTCTATTTTATTTATTGGTGAATTTATTTAATATTAATCTAATTTTAATTTTTTCTTGCCAGAACAGAAGATCTGTTCCAAACACGTAAGGAACACAACAAATCCTCCAGCCTCATTCTGCACCCTGGGGCAACGCTGGGCTCAGGAAGCACCTCTGCTTTGTGCAGTCTGGGGCTCTCCTAAATCGAGCAGAAGGATACAGCCGTGCTGGGCAACATGTAAGACGACACGCCGTCCACACAGAACGCGATGTGCAAAGTGCCAGTGTAACTTGACATCCGTGGCGCTTTAACACCTGTTTCCATAGCTACAGTGTAACCCAGACATTTGAGAGGCAGCCTTGCCTCCGCCAGGCCTGTCATTTCAGGGAAATAATTTAAGAAAGCTGATGACAAGGCCTGGATTATACAATTTTTCTAAAGTACAAAGCAGACCTGAAATCTACCCAGCAACGAACAGAGTTCAGACAAAATGGGTAAAAATCCGTTTCCGGTAACCTTTGTGAGAACATTTGAGCGCAGCCAGCCTCCTCTCTGCACTCCCAGAAGCAGCATCAGATGGTATACCTGGCAGTGGTATTTGTGCCACCATATTTTTCTTATTTTTAAGAGGTGATACCACATTTTTTAAAACGAAGGCTTGGAACAAATAAACAGATGGGAAGACACTGGCGGAGGGGGACATGGCTCAGAGAAGACGAGAGGGGGGTGGCGAGCGGCAAGTGCTAAAGGGCGAAGCTTCCGTAGGAGACACTGAGATATTTGCATATTCACAATATGTCTTTGGCCGAGAGCACGTTTTCCTGGCGTTCTGTATGTATTTCTAGGTCTCTATATTTATCCGTGTCTCTGGCTACATATGTAAGACTAAGTTTAGCGTTGGTGGGTTTGCTGGATGCGTTGCGGTGGTACTTGAAGAATTTCTTGTTAAATATGCCCTGGCAGATGAAGGAGGCGCTCGCACATCAGAGGGGGTGGGGACCCCGGGCTCGCTCTGCGACTGGGGATGAGGGCCAGCTGCAGACAATGTATTTCGGCGCTATTTCCGTCAAGGGCTTCTGGGTCAGTTCGTTTATTTTAGGATTTCCCTTCTTTCCAAATAAAAGCAGGAGATACCAAAAGCAGACTGTGCTCCATGAAGACAACCACCCGCCTGCACAAGGCTCTCATGGCACTATATTTTTTAACTCATAAATTTTTAGTCAAGTTGGGGCGGGACAGTCCTAGTGGAATTTAGGTAGTCTCTGCTTGCCTGCGTGCAATTTGTTCGCTTGTTTATTTTGACACGTAGGGGAGGTCATTTTGGAAGGAAAGACAGCAAGGAGTGAGTGAGTTAGAAGGATGGATTCCCATAAGGTCCTGCGCTCACCCTGGAATGTGACACCAGCCATTGTGGGGACGTGGCTTCAAGGTGTTGGCTCACTTCTGGGACCATTTCATTATGTTCATGGTGTCGACATCATCTGGAACCCAGGACCAGACATCGCTGACTACTCAGCCTGATTGCTATTTCTAGCAGCATCTATAAGATTTTGTTTGGAAGATGGACATATTACAAACATTCTTGTTGGGTGATGTCCACATCAAGCATTACCTTTCCAGGAAGTTCTAATTGATTTATAACCGCTTTTCAAATGAGAATGTACTTCCAATTAGGTGGATACATCCCTTTCTGGATTGAAAAGCGAAAGATGGAAATTTCAAAGTAAAATCACGAAGACAAAGCAAAATTTTTGGCTTTAGGGGACATACGTCATACATTCACACATACATGCACAAGTGAATTTCTGGTTTTCTCTTCACTTCAGTTCACTCGATATAACAGACTTTCAGCAAATATAATCAGGATAATATTTTGAAAGTTTGTTATCATGTTTATCCTTTAATATTATAGTAACAAACACTTCGAGTGTTCCTCTCAAGGCATCCACCTGCACATGGACTCAGGATAGAAGGAAGCGGATAATTTTCTGCATGCGAAAGAGAACTGCGCAGCAAGGTTAACTGTCAGCCAGGTCATTGCCTTGGCAGATGATTTGTCCATTGTAATGTAGAGATGGTCTTTAGTTCAACACACACACACACACACACACACACACACCCCTCTAGGGTAATGAACTTTTGATGTAATGGATGTGCAAATAATATGGGAATGGCAAGGGTGAGGAGGAAGGAGAAGGAGGGGGAGGGGCAGGGCCAGAGGAAGGGGAAGAAGGAGAAGAAGAAGGGGAAAAGGAGGAAGAAGAGGAAGAGGAGGAGGAAGAGGAAAAAGAAGAGGAAGAAGAGGAGGAGAAGAGAGGAGAGAGTAGGTGCTGATTTCCAGCTTGTGCAGTCCTCTGCGAACCTCCTTTGGGGTCTGCGGAGCCATCTTGCAGGCCATGCTCTGTGTTCGGAGCAATGTGCTTTCATGGTGGCAGAGGATATACCAGTTACCCCAGGCCACTCCAAGTTTGATGATTTTCTGGGAGGACTTGCAGGGCTCATCATGTAGTTGTCCTCATGGTTGTCACTGAATATGGCAAAAGGATGCAAAATAAACTGAGCAAAGGGAAGAGGCACCTGAGTCAGTCTGGATGATCTGACGTCGGCTTCTTAAGACTCCTGTCCCAGTAGAATCACAGAAAATGTGCTGTATTCCCCCAGCAATGAGTTGTGACAGCACGTGTAGAAATAGCATGTACCAAGAAGCTCACTAGAGACTCATTGCCTAGATTATTATTCGGAACTGGCCATAAAGGCAGTTTTTTCTTGGCTGGCACCAAAATTCTAAACTCCACAAAGAAATGCAGGTATGCAGCATAAACAATGTTATTTGAACAAACAATTGAGAGACAGTGAACTATTCTTAACAGTTAGTATGGTGAGAACCCTCTTTAAACCCAAGTTCCAACTGTCAGCCCTGGGCCAATTTGCAAGCAGAGCTAAGGAAAACAGCCTATGGCTTGCTATAGCATTTTTCTGCATGGAGAACATTCAGACAGAGTGGCTGTGGGGATGGACTTTGTCAGCAGTCTTCAGTTTTCAGATGGCAGGTGTAGTGCACTAAAAGAATGAGGGATTGCCACGTCATCTTCTGTACAAGGGCGTGACTTACACACTGTGTAAGTGTGCTGAGATGGGAGTGGGCACTGTCCAGATGGAGGACTCAGCAGAACAAGGATCAGCAGCCCACAGGAGGAAGGGAGGTCAGACTGTCTGAAGAACACCACCAGGGACATTTTTCAAGGCAAAAGACTGGATCATGAGTTATCCTCAGACAACAGCACCAAGGGCCAAAATGGGATATAATGGTAAAGAAAAGATGGGCTATCTCTCCAGCAGACCAATTGTCTTGGTTACTTTTTTCTCTTTGCTGAGACAAAATACCCAACGCCCAAAGTTAAGGAAGGAAAGGTTTATTTAGCTTACAGTTTGTGGAGGTTTTACTCCACACTTGGCTGGCTCAGAGGCAGAGTGGCACACGGCAGAGGGCAAATGTTGATGGCAGCAGAACACAGCAAAAACAACAAAAGCAAAAGAAAGGAGTGGCTGCAAGCAGCCTCTTCTCTTCCCTTACACTGTAAACAGCCTACCCCCACCCAGGGGGCGTGTAGCTCTCACACAGTCTCCATGCCTTCCTCTTCCACAGGCTCAGGATGTGTACAAAGTAAGCACCCTGGCTTCCTGCTGAGTCACTCAGTCAAACCTGGAGACTCCCCAAGTTGACATAATGTATCAACCATAACACCAGTACAGGAGGGTTTTCATAAGCCCAGTGTTCTCTTTCTCTTAACATCAAGGGAATTTTTATGCTTACCTTCCTTTCCAAGTACCTAGGTACTTTTTGGAAGATACATAGGGAAGGGAGTAGGTACTAAACATTAGGTGGACTGTTTAGGTTACAGATAACTGTTTTAAGCATGGTGCACCTTCTGCACATTTCCCCCTGCTCACCAGTGAGCAGGCATGTGAGGAGCAAGTCCAGCTTATAGGCTAACTGATCACATTTCCCTGAAGTATGTTCTGCAAAATGACTTAAACTCTGTACCTTGGCTACCTTTGAAATTTTGATTTAATTTCTGAGAAAAGCTATTATTTTATAGCCCAAAGACACTGTCATTTCTCTACCCAGAGGCTCTTCTCCCCTGCCAGGTACTTTCTAACATTGACAAAATGTTGCCAATGGGTGGGGGAAGTTTCCGAGGTGCTCAAGACCCCGAATCCAAGAGGCATCCCCAAATAAAACTTTTCAAAGGAAGTATATAGTGTGTGATGGATAGACTCCAAAGGATGGTCATGTGTAACTGTGCTGATTCATCCATTAAAAGGGGAAATGTGTTTTTCTCTAACCTAAATCTGGGTTGGCCCCTGTCATATTCTTTGATCAATTGAAAGAGACAAATCATATTGTAGCGATTCTGGGTCTAGGATTTATGACGTCTGCTAGCTTCCTTCTTCTCTGTTGGAAGGTCTCCTCCAATGTAAGGAATCCAACCTCAACACTTCTACACTGTCACGTGCCCAGTGGAATATTTGACAAGGTTAAATACGGAGAAGCCCTGATGTTGTTGGACAGCATGATGTCTGGTGGTTGCAGGATCTTGGTGTTTTGTCCCAAGAATTGGCAGGGATGACTGATAAATGTGAAAATGTAACATTTATTCAAAGTAAAGGGAGAAAAAGGAAAAAGTGAAGAAAAGAAGTGCAAAAAGCAATAAGTGAAGGTACATCCGAGAGGTGAGATGGGCCACTTTGAGAAAAGGAACATGGCAGAAGCAGTCGAGTCAATGACCACTCTCTTCTCTCTCCTCTTTTCCTATCAGATCCAGACATCGGAAATTGTTTTGCACATGCATCCTGGTCATGATTCTACAGCTTTCCATGACCGACAGATATTTCCTATTTCCTAGCCTTCTTTCTGGTTCTCTGATTCACAGATCACACACCCTATTGTCCAGCCAGGTTGTCATGCCCTAATCTTCTGCCTCATCAGGAATCCCTGTCAGAGGTGGGAAGCAAGGCCCCAGATCTATGACCTCAGCAGACCAGTATATTCTTATTCTTTTATACCATCTCAACTGTATTCTCAATCTTTTATACCATATGTCATGGAGCAGAGACATACTTGCTGGCTACATTCCTGATCTGCAGATTCACAGGCAAATACAATTATTATTATTTTGAAAGACTAAATTTTAGGAAAGCTTGTTATGCAGCAACAGTTAACTGTATAAATTAGGTTTTATTTCATGATAAAGCTAGTTAAGTTTCAAAAAATTAACATAGGTAGTCTCTATCACCTCCATGAAATAGTTTTAATCAGACTTTTGGATTCAAATTATCTTCCAAATAGCCTATTATTACCAAATTTTCAAGTCATTTTCATATTAAAATATTGTACAGCTTTTGACAGTACAGATGAAAGAACATTAAAATTTAGTGTCTTTTTTCCCAAGTAGGAATTAGAAAATTTAATATTAATTCTTTTAAATATCATCAGTATTAACTGCTTTGGTTAATTGCTTATTGATTTATGGATAATAAAACATTATTTGCTCTTCATTATGTTCATTACATAATTTTCAAAAATTTACAAAGGTGCATCTATACAAAGCATCCCTCTCATATTCCTCTCACAACCTTCCACCAACATCACTATCACCATTTTGCCTTCTCCACTTCCTCCACCTCTTCTTCTTCTTCCTCCTCCTTTGTTTTTTTTAGTCTGAAGTTTGCTATGTAGTTCAGGCTGGCCTTGAACTTGCAGTCCTCTTGGCTCAGCCTCCCAAATCCTGGGATACAGGTGTATGCCACCATGCCCGGCTTGTCTTTTTCTTCTCAAGAATAACTCGTATGATAATTTTTTGCACAAGTTGATGTCCTTCTGTTTGGTTTATCTGAACCACATGGTAAAAATTAGAAAAGTCAAGAGGCGCAGGAGGAGAAAAACAGAAAAATATCCTTTTATTGAAAATTTGAGAATCCCTTTCCATTCTTTTTAATTGGAAGATACATTTTTCACTTAGTTGTCTAGTTAATTCCTATAGAAATATTGACACTGAAACTAATACAAAGCAATTAGTCTTACTAAATCCCTACCAGTGGCTCTGCAGTTCAGGCTTCAATAAATGACTATGATATAAACATTTGCAGAAACTATTTTCTGAAAGGGCATCTCCTTGCAGAAAGGTTTAAACAAGATTTTGAACATAGATTTATACTAGTTTCATAACAAAAGCTGTGGCTTAAAATATTTGAGGTGTTTCTGTGGGTTTTTCACTGAGGACATAGTGTGTGTTATACATTAGCTGTTTAATGTGTTCAGATTTTCAATCCAAAATTGCTCGGAAGTTTCAGTGTTGGCAGCCATGAAAACAAATACTAATGCATGTTCTAAGGCCTAGAAGAAATCAAAGCAAACCTAATAGAAGGAAGCCATAATTGTTTTCTTTTCATGTGACTAATAAATATGTGAAAAACCAAACTTCATTTTTACATCTAAGCAGCGATTTTCATAATTACATCTGGGTTACAAATAAAATGCTATGTTTCTTCTCCAAGGTTGTAAAATGAAAACTAAACTTTTATGTATTCTTTGGTCTATATCATGTGACCATGCTGGACCTAGTAAGAATCAGGGAGTGCACCAAAAGGAAACTTCCCTTTTTGAGAAATGGTGGGGAGTTGCATTTGTCTTGGGGTCAGAGTTTCCTCTCTCAGTTTGTGGTTGTGTGGTGAAACAAGATGAAGAAGTAGAAAATTAAATGGATGTAAATAGATAAGACAGGAATTTGGTGGTAGAAGACAGGTCAGCATTTTGGCAGACCATGGTTCTGGAAAGTTTTGCCAGGCTGAGCTGATATTGTTGCTACTGAAACCATATTATATCCTGACTGTTGAGATATAGATAACTACTTCATAGGGATTTCCTACTGAGGTAAAAGGGTTATATTAATCATAGGTTACTTCTCAATAGTTCTTTAAGCATCTGATTATCTTGGAAGTACAAAGAGGGCCATGAAAAATCAGCACACTGAGATGCTCTAAGTTATTTATAGTGTGAAAAGGACACTGCGTGAGAAGGGGGAGATCTGGGTTCAGATTTTGGCTAATTTTACTGTACTAAATCTTGTTAAGTAGCTACCTGTGCTTCGATGTCTTACACAGTGTCCAATATTTTAGTTACTTTATGTGTGAAATGAGGATAATAAAATCTGTACTACCTCTCTCGTAAGATTGTTTTAAAAATTAAATGACATCAGCTAGTGGCTTGAAAACATGTTGAAAAAGTTTAAGTAGAGTAGGAAAGGTTGGTTGTCAACATTAGTGTTATTGATAGTGTCTACCTCATGCAGAGCAGAGCCTTTAGAAGTTTCAAAGAAATACACTAGGTATCACTACAGATATAAATAAGGCTAAAATCCTTGAGCGAAACCCTTTCAAACTCAGGAAGTTGGGCAAAAGTGAAAGAAGTATATCCATGCTGTCATTATTCTCTTCTTGCCACTGGCATTTACTGGCCAACCAATAGGTATTTGATCTTTTGTCAAATATAATATGCCTTGTGCACAAATCTACACACGCACACGCACACACGAACTAGATTGCTAGTAACTGGTAGAGTGTAGCAATAAATAAACTATATAGGCACTGTGAATATAAAGTTAGAAACAGAGTTTTATGAGAAAGATTGAGCTCTAGCTGGGGGAATAAACCATTTACTTAAACCTCTTTTTTCAGTTTTCATAGTATACTGTAAAATTAACTATTCCAAAACTTAGTAACTGAAAACGGTAACAATTTTACTGGTAATGAGTCTGTGAGTTAGGAATTATGGCTGGATTCATGAGGGTTTCTGCCTCACACAGAGCTGGCTGACTAGCTCAGAATCGAAGATGGTCCCTGCGATGTCTGGTATTAGGAACTGGCTGCTGGTGGCAGCCCTCCCATGTCCTCCACATGGCTTCTGTCCCCTGCAGAATAGGACTTCATAAGATACCTAATTCCAGGAGGGCTAAACGGCAGCTACAACATCTCTCCATGCCTTTACCCAGAACCAACAGCAGCAGTTACCTCCTCCTGGATGGTTATGGAAGAAAAATGAGCTCTTGAATGTTTAAAGAATATTGCGGGGCATTCTCATTTGGAGCTCAGTAAATCCACTGGGTTACAACACTGAACTGTGACTTATCTATGGATTGAAAGCTTCTCCTGTGACCTCTTCGTTGCTCAGCCCAAAGCCCAGAGTCTTTTGTCAGGTAACCAGGACTATTGCTGTCTAGGGTGGGTGGGCATGTCACCATTTTGTTTGTTTTGTTTTCAGTTAACCCTTGGTTCATAAGAAAATTCAATTAAACAGAACAGCTTTGCCCTGAGAATTAGAATTCTTCCCTGTGGATTTTGTGAGAAGGAATTGCCCTGTGAATTACAAAGAGGAGAAAGAAATGGTATAGGATACAAAATTAGGTGTTAACAACAAGCATTAATATTCATGACAACTCTCAAAAAAACTTAAACAGAAAGTTAGACAGCCAAATCTAATAGCTTATTTTCATAAACCTTTGCCTCAATAAATAGCTGTAGAGAATTAATCTGGCATCAGTGAGATCATAAGATCCTAATCATACAATTTTCCTCAAATGTCATAGTTGAGAACAGGAATAAACCATACCTTCTTGCTCAAATACTTTTAGTTAAGCCACATCTTAGTTGGGTTGTGTGAAATCTGATTGACTGAAAAGTAGCAGCTGTCTGTATTGAAAATCAAAAGAAATTAAAACACTTCACCATTACTTGCTCCTACTAACTCTCTTCCTTACTTACTCGCTTCTAAACTTGGAAAGGAATGCTAATTAGTTGTTAGAAAATTGATCCAAGCACACGGGAACTTAAAAAGCAGCACAGCAACAGTGGATTATAGGAAAATAGCTATTATTTCTGTCTTTGTGACCAAACACATCCTTCCTAAACTTGCTCTTCCTGGAGATAACCAGCACCCAGAAACCACAGAGTAAGACACAGCCCAATGCCATTGAGCAGTCCAGAGAGGTCCTGAGTTTGAGCTTTATCCTTTCTCTCTCCTCCCTCCCTCAGAGTTTAGCCACTTTTGCTGTTTTCCTCCACAAAGACATAGGGGCCCAGGTTGTCTAGTCTAGTCTAGAGATTCCTGAATTTCTGCACACAGCTATCTTTATTCCATGCCTGTGTATTAAACTTAGGCCCACAATCATCTGCCCTAGAAAAGACCTAGAGAATAGGATCAGGAAGACAAAAAGTAATGCTGTCCACATCGTTGAAAGAAAACACTTTCTGTGGACCAGTCATACTTCCCCATCATGATCACAGATGTGCACGCAGCACTCTATTTTCTGGGTCTTCCTCGCTTCCTGATTGCTCATATGTTTTGGTGTTCTAGAGCTTTCTAGTGTGCACTCTGGCCTTCACCAGTTCCTTAGCTGAAAGCATCCTTGGTCTATAGCTTTAAACTTCTGTCTACATGCTAATAACTTCTAAATACCAGACTCCTAGATCCAAGTGCCACTTGACATCTTTTAAATGTTGATAGGTATTTAAATGTAACACATTTAAAAATCATTTGATGAATAATCCCTTCCCCATCTCTCTCTCTCTCTCTTTCTCTCTCTCTCTCTCTCTCTCTCTCTCTCACACACACACACACACACACACACGATCTGTCTTTTGAAAGATATTTTATTTCAGCACAAGGTTCCCCATCTCTATCTTTTTTGTTGTTGATGTCTAATATCATTATTTCTTGAACTTCCCTTTTATCTTTCTACAAATTGATTTTATTAGCATAGCCAGGCAATTCGATCTCTGAAATATACTCAAATCCATTTTCTTCTCCACGTTTCTTACTATTACAACCTTAGTCTAAGTCTCCAAGTTATCACTACAGATGGGTTATGCCACTAACAACTGAACTATTTTTTCTTACTTCCTTTGCTGTCTACAATCAACTCCATATCCAGGACCACAGAGATCTATGACAGGTAAATCTGATCATGCCGCTCCTTGGTATCAAATCCCTTGCGGTCCTTTCATCTCACTGCTCAGATTCCCGCATGATCAGGCTCTGCCTAGTGTGCCTGCCTTGTGGTGCACCGCTCTCCTACCTGGCACTGTGGCTCCAGCGTTGCGGCCTTCTTTCTGTTCCTCACATATATCTAGATTCATTTCTGCCTTAGGTCATTACCATCTTCTGTCACCTTTGTATGAGGTTCTTTTCCTCCAGTCTTTTCATGGGTGGTTTCTTGTCACTTGGTTGTCATTTCAGATGCTGCCCTGCAGACGGTCCTTTCCTGTTACTGTATCTGTCTCTTCTATTTTCTCTGCAGTACTTCCCACTGTGGAGTAGCCTGACTGGTGGGATATAAGCTTTTTTTAGGATGGGACCTTCTCTACTTACTTGTCTGTTGAATCGCTAAGGCTGTGAACATAGCTTGGCAAATACTGCTTTCTTAGGCAATATTTTTTGAATATAAAACTTGATCTAGAAGATATTCAATGTATATTTCTTAGAAGAAATAACAAATATATGAGCGACATTGGTTGATGTTGTTCTTAGGAAGATCTCTTTCATATTCCTAACCCAGAGGAGCAGAAGTCTGTTTAGGGGGTTAAATCCTTTTCCATTTCACTTTAACTGTGCAACATATTTTTCCGATCTGTAAATAGTGGACTTTAAGTATTTTACAAAAATAAAGTGTAATTTTTTTTTTTTTTTGATTTGTGACAAAAATCCACCAGGATTCCTTTTTGTAAATATCCACATTTGGAAAATTTAATACAAATTCATTATAGAGTAGTAAGATACCTCAAACCACAGCCAAGATTGAACTCAGAGTGTGACTCACTTGGCATTTTGTTGTCTTCAAAAAATACTTTGTTAACACTGTAATTTGGTTTATCTCTGCAACAAAATGAAAAAAGATACACAAATTGGTGTGAGATTAGAAAATACTACAGATTCTGATTTGTTCGTATAAGTTATCAATTCTGACATTTTATTTATTTAAAAGCCAATAGCTGAATGGGTCCCTGTGGCCAGCCCTGATGTCTCAGAACTTGGACTGAGGTGGAAGGACACAAACCTCAAAGCCAGTCTGAGTTACATAGAAATTTAAAACCAGCTGGAATGACACCCTGAGATTCTGTCTCAAAAAAAATCAAGAATTTGGGTCTATCTTAAAAAATAGAAATGGGCTGAATTCACAAATATCATGTATGTCCATGCATGTGTGTATACAATATTTTTTAGACTTCTTTCATGTTTTTTCTACTTATTGGAAATCTTCAAGGCTCTTTAATTGAATGGCTAGCTTGACCTTTTCACATGATGTGTACTGAAAAAAGAAATAGGTTAAAAGCATTTAAAATTCTATGTACAGGAGGTTAATATTATAAGAAGTATTCTCTTCATAGGTATTCCTCCTCAAAAGTATCACAATTTGTTGGAGGACAGGACAGATTCTTATCATAGTCCATGACTGTTATGGTTCAGACTGACAGTGTCTCTGAAAATTCTTGCATGTCCAGAGGTGGGGGTTTGGGAAGGTGACTGGGCAACCGATAGTCACGATTGGTAAATTCATCACTAAATGGACTAGTTGCGGGGAGAGTGTCTTTGGAGAAGGTAAGGTGCTAGGGTGGATGTGTTTTTGGAGGGTACAGCTCTTGTTCTGTCCT
The DNA here is from genome assembly GCA_004027595.1 of Dinomys branickii. Taxonomy (NCBI): domain Eukaryota; kingdom Metazoa; phylum Chordata; class Mammalia; order Rodentia; family Dinomyidae; genus Dinomys; species Dinomys branickii. The sequence continues at coordinate 14,056 of PVLD010010498.1, read as the reverse complement.
CCTTTCCTCTCTCTTTTTCTCCTTCTCACGGTCTCTTTCTGTCTCTGTCTCTTTCTTGGCTACCATTGTTTGAATATGTTTCTTCCACCATGCCCTTGTACCATGCCATTTCACAGGAACCTCTCAACCACAGAGTGAACCTCTGCAACCATGAGTCAAATAAATATCTCCTCCTTTAAGTTCAAAATGTCAGGTATTTCCCCCGCTCCAGGGAAAGTGAATAATATGACCATATTATTGCAGGAAACTAGCACAAGAGATCTAAATATTCTGGGTTCTAATCCTATCCCTTCTACTAATAAATCCTTTTGATTTATAGGCAAGCTACAATCTTTGGGTGTCAGATTTCCCAACTTTTTCTTCAGAAGACTTATGAAAGAAATTAATATACATTGTTGTCTTGGTTACTTTTTTCTCCTTGTTGAGACAAAATACCCAATACCCAAGATGAAGGAAGGAAAGGTTTATTTAGCTTATGCTTTGTGGAGGTTTCAGTCCTTACTTGGTTGGTTCAGAGGCAGAGTGGCACATGGCAGAAGGTAAATGTTCATGGCAGCAGAGCACAACAAAAACAACCCGCAAAAGGGAGAAATGGCAGCAAGTAGCCTTTTTTCTTCCCTCCCATTGTGAACAGGCTACCCCCACCCAGGGGGTGTGTACCTTTCACACAATCTCCATGCCCTCCTCTTCCACAGGCTCAGGATGTACACAAGGTAAGTACCGTAGCTCCCTGTGGAGTCACTCAGCCAAATCTCTAGACTCCCCAAGTTGACACAATGTATCAACCACAACAATTGCATTAAGAAAAGTTTTCAAAACCAAAAAGTCATGGAAATGCTGTATTGTATACTTGTTGTAGTCTTGGAAATTTACTAGGAATAATATTATATTATGGTTCTAAGACCAGGCATGGTGGCTCATGCCTGTAATCCAAGCCCATGGGAGGCCCAGGTAGGAGGACTCCTGTGAGTTTGAGGCCAGCCTTGGCTACATAATAAATTCAAGGCCTATCTGGACTACACAGTGAGACTCTGTCTTGTAAATAAATAAATAAATAAATAAACAAAAACTCTAACTATCATTAAAAATTGACTTAAAATATGCAACATTTCCCAAATAATTTTCTCCTCATAAAACTTTTAATTTTTTCTTTTCTTCTCAACTGTTTAAATTTTTTTCAGAATACCTATCAAATCTAGTAAACTAAATGTTTTACAATAACCCAACTGAAGTGACATCTTACAATGAGCTTGGTAAGCTTCTTTCAAATCCCAACAGTCTATCACTCTATATCAAAAATTTAAAAATAGTGGCTTAGAAGAAACTAACAGATTGAACTTTCAAAATTACCTTACATTTAGCCTCAAAATTTAATGCATAGAGTCAATAAAATAAGAAATTTCTCATTATATCAAACAAATAAATTTAGATTTCTTTATATAAAATATGCAAAAAAGATAGGAGTGAGGGATAATATGCGAATATGTAACTATCGTTCCTGCTTGAAGTGTTTGATTTTGTCTCTTTGGTGCCCTGACTGACACATTCATTATATTTCTTTGAAGAGGGAAAGAATGACCACTCAGAGAGAATTTCATGGGCAAGAAGAATCATTGGAAAAAGTATCTTTCTGCTCATATTACGGTAGAATTACCATGGATCCATTAGAACTAACGGTGCCTAACAGACTCAATCATTTGTGTACATAATTTTTATCCTCTTGGCTTGTTTCCCTTCAACAAGAAATTAATGAGCCATCGGTGTGTCTCAGACCTTAGTTCAGGCACTAGGAATATGAATACGAGTGAGATGATCCTAACATCTCAATAAATATCATGATGGACAAATATGCAGGGTGTTATAAGAACCTCAAACCCAGTGTAAGCATTCACAGGAAAAGAAAATCAAAGAAAAATACAAGACAAAAGGAAAAATCAAACGGAACTACGGGAACATATTGCTGAAGCCGAATGGAATTCGCTGGAAGATATCAGACACGGCTGCCCCAGAAATGAGTGATGAAGTGCGAGTCTTAGCAGTTAAAGTACTAATTGCAGAGAACAGCAACAACAGGCCTTAGGCTTGAAGACAAAGAGGGCTTTACAGCGGATTAACCTGCTCACTGTACGGATGAGGGCACTGCAGCTCAAGGTCACAGAGCTGCTTCAAATTCGGCAGAAACCAGACTGGAATTTAGGGTTTCAGACTCTGCGCTCGTTGGTTTTGCGGTGTGAAATTATTCAGCAATCCTATGATTTTTCCCTTCCTATTATACAGGATTTGAAGTGAGTGGACCATTGATGGGGCTACAAATGGGTTTCAGAGACACTTACTGTAATGAGATACGTAGCATTTTTCAAAATAGCCTATGTTAGAGGGACAGAAGTTCAACCCTGCACAGAGAAAATAGCAATTCATCAAAGATTCAAGGCACATGCGCAAGGAAGACGAGCTGGTCTCTCGTGATCTACAGAGGTCATCAGCGGGGAGGAAGGAAAATATCCATACTAATTCCATATTTCACTTTCAAGTGGCTAGAAGAGGGTTGGCACCAAGCGAGCCACCGGCGACCTGTAGTGTGGAGAAGAAATGCTAATTCTGTGGAGGGAGAACAGGGAGAGGAGGACGTGTCTGTAGAGGAGTATTGGGTGAGAGGGCTTCTCTAGCGGGAGAATCCACACCACCTGACTCTAGGCTGCACCAGATGATCATGAATTTAGAAGTCATGTGATGTTACGGTTGTTACAGGGGTGGAAGTCCGAAAAGACCTCTGGAACAAACATTAGCATTAGTTGTAGATAACAAACTGCTAAAAATAAGCATACAAAGTTAGGTCCAGAAGGAGCATAGCAGGTAATTGGGTTTTACCCTGCCGCTGGAAACAAAACACTATGGATGTTTCAGTGAAGAAAAATATAGGGTTTATTATGTGTCCTCTTTTTAATAACTTCTTGTTACAAGACACTTGAACTCCTGGGGATCATTTTACCCATAAATTGTTCTGTACGCATACCCCAGCTTCCCCATTTCTAGTTTATTTCCCCCATTTTTATTTGGTCCATTTCCTTGAATATTATTGAGGACAGATAATATCTGAGGCATTTTCTGCATTTTTTTCTCTAAAGGCATATGGGAGAGAAACTTCTAGTCTCAGAATTTAAGTTTCCAGTTCTCTGGTTTTCCTCATGGGCACTATATACCCACTCTAATGATGTTATTTTACTGGCCTGGTTTCCATTTGTCTGTAAACTATTTTAATTGAAGAGGCAAAACTAGAAGCAGTCATTTGTAAACAAAACAGAAACAAAACCATGCAGTACTGAGATAATGGATGAGCACATTGCATTGGTCATAAGTTCTAACCTTTTTCTGCAGCCAGAAAGAACTGTTTTGAACTTCTTAAGAGAGAGCTATACATTTTCTCTAAGGTTAATTTGCTACACACTGTATAAAGCTTCTCATTAATCTCTCCACAATAAGTAAAACTGTTTTACCCCTTCTTTTCCAGGAAGTTGCTTGGAGTACATGTGAAGAGCTTGTTGAAATCCATTCTGAGATTCCTTTCCTGGTTCTGTAGTTCTCTTTTCAATTTGAAGACTTATAGCAGGACCAGGACTTCATAGTGTAAGGGAACACGTTTACTAATAGCACAGAAATGATAGAGAAGATTCACACAGCTTGCATAACCTTCTACTTAATGTTACTTTTACAATCTACTTAAAGAAAATTGATTCATCGATCATTTTCATCAATACCCGAGAAAATAAAAAACAGTATGAGCGGCAATACTCCAACCTGTCCTTCAGTGTAGCAGAAACTCCTTGGGATCTCTCATTATGGAAATGTTATAGATATTTCCAGTTGAAAATGAGAGGGTGTAAGTTATTTTATTTATAGGTAATTCAAATTCTTACCGCAAAAATTTATACTATCACATAAAAAAGCTAAAATGCTGCATTTCCCCTTTCAATTCCATATATCCTTTTATGTTAATGTCCCTGAAATCCTCATTTCTTCCACCAAACTTCCAAACAAATACTTCCTTCATTCCTTCAAGTATATTCTTTAAAAGCTGAGCTCTTTTCTGTCTCTGTGAAAGCAAGATAACTGCACTAGTTTCCTACACTCTTAATATCTTGTACTTTGATCTTATTTAAAGTGTGTAAATATTTAATTTGTGAATAATATCAGCAATGTAAATATCTATTTGCTGGTTCTATTCTGTTTAAAAGGAGCCAGTTAGTATGCTTATTTGCTGTTTCTTGTTTCTAAAGTCTTAGCAAAAAATGCTATAAGTCATGGATTGAAAGAGGGGAATGGGGATAACTAATGGACTTGAATATTTGAGGGAGTTAGACCACAGTGGTAACTGCTCATGCTATAAAAAACTTTATTGCATTGCTGGTGTCATGCAGCAAAGTGTCCTTTTAGGAGAGGTTATCAATCTGAGGTATTTATTACAGTATTTTGCAACATATTAGAGAAGCACTTTCAGCAGAAATATCTACCCTTTGTGAAATTACAGATTCCTGTGTTCTGCCTGTATCCAATTATATCCAGTGCAGAAAGGGGATGGCCTTAGAATTTACATTTTAGACAAAGCAGCTCAGGCTGTCTTTTTAGATTAAAACATTTGAAAATCACCGGGTTTTAGCATGCTTATAAAGTAAGATTTATATTCCAATCTGCATGTCCTACACATTGAGAATTTGCTTACGGGAGACTGTTCTGCAGGAGGCTGGCATTCATTCATACAGCTCCCAATCACCAAACTTGCATTTACTTTTGTTTGTCTTGACAATCAAAGGCTGGGAGCCGTAGAGACTCTGCTCCTGCTGTGCCCACAGCACGCATCGCTAAGTACCTCATGTCCAGATTCTTACAATTCTTGTGTCTCCCACTTCCTCTCCATCCCCACCTGGGACAAGTTATAACTACTTTTGACCTGTAAAATGGTGAAGCCCATGGCTGGGGATATAGCTCAGTGGCACAAGTACCTGCCTGGCAAGTGTGAAGTTCTGAGTTCAATCCTCGGTACCAAAAAAAAGTGATGAAGCCCTGCAAAATATCTTGCTCCCCTTCTAAAGCCCCACAAATGGCACAAGAAGGGAAGAAGGCCTGGGTATTTGGCCACATGTGCAGGCAAAAACTCTTTCTGTTACAATTTGTAAAATGTCAAAAAACAATAACACACTCTTGGTCTGTTTTTCACCAATGAGCAATCTTAGTAATAAAATACTCCTTGTCACAGACTGCATGTCACACCGCTTGGCAGCCTGTTGGTCCCACTGCACCTTCTACTATTTCACAAATAAATGCTATTCATCTTCCTATGTGCCCCTTTACATTTATAGTTGTCTATTTACATATTTATGTGCCTCCCTAGATCCTGGGCTATTTAAATGTTTTCTACTTCCCAGAGCCAGCAGTGAATCCCTTTGGAGTCTAGAAGCTCAGTAAGTATAAATTTTGGATATTGGAATAAATTGATTGTAACATAGACAAAGAGTAAATCAAACTGCAAAACTACTGAAGTATACCTGCACACTCCTTCCCACAAAACTCCCTGGAGACTGTGGGAGGGCGGTTTCACAAATACAATAATATGGAGCTGCTAAAAACAAGGAGGTGTCATTAGCGGATTAGGTAATTTACAGAATAATTGAATGTAGGAAATCAAATATGTTTGCCTACTTGAATAAACCACTCCCATAACATGTTCCCTCCACAGTTGAAAATAGAATGTCAAATTCAAAATGAACAAATACTGCTAATACAGTCACGCACCACAGTGTGACATTTCTATCAACCATGGACCATAGATATATATAACTGTAGTACCAGGAGATTATAATGTGCTAAAATGTTACTATTGCCTAGTGAAGTCATAGCCGTGGTAATGTCACAGCATAGCACTTTACTCACGTTTGTGGTGATGCTAGTGTAAAATCTACTGCCCTGTTGGCTGTATTAAAGAATAGCATATGCAATTATGTGCACTATACAATACTTCACAATTATAAACAACTATGCTACTGGCTTATATTTTGCTATAGTATACTATCATGTATTGTGCTTTATATGTATGTATGTGTGTGTATATATATATATATATATATATATATATATGTGCTCTATATGTACATATGCTCCTCAAGGGCAGGTCCTTCCAGAAGGGTTCCCAAAAATGACCTCATGCTCACAAGGAGACAGTGGCTCTGAGTGCAGTACTGCCCCCATCCAGTGGGCCAGTATGTACCATACAGTAATGAGCCCCTGATCCCATGTAGGTATGTATGTTTGGATCTTAGTTTTTAACAGAAAGCATTAAGATGTTGTTATGGTTGATACATTATGTCAACTTGGGGAGTCTAGAGGTTTGGCTGAGTGACTCAGCAGGAAGGCAGGGTGCTTACTCTGTATATATCTTGAGCCTGTGGAGGAGGAGGGCATGGAGATTATATGAATGCTACATGCTCCATGGGTGGGGGTACCTGTTTACAATGTAAGGGAGAAAAAGTGGCTGCTTGCCTGCCATTCCTCCTTTTTGCTCTGGTTGTTCTTGCTGTGTTCTGTCGCCATGCATGTTTGCCCTCTGCCATGTGCCACTCTGCCTCTGAGTATGGACTGAAACTGCCACAAAGTGTAAGCTAAATAAACCTTTCTTTCCTTCATTTTGGGTGTTGAGCATTTTATCTCAGCAATGAAAGAAAAGTAACCAAGACAGATGTAAATAAAAAGAAATTAAAAATAGAGAAAAGCTTAGAGTAAATATATGAAGAAACTGGTATAACTTTACAGAGTGTGTTTTTAAAGAGTCAAAAATTGAAAATTTAAAAAGTTTATAAAGTAAAACCTTTATGGTAAGCTAAGGTAAATTCATTATTGAGGAAGCAAATTAATTTTATCTTTAAAATTAGTTTTTCATGAGTGCACAGTGTTTCTGCAGTCCCCAGGCATGTGCCGTGATGTCTCAGCTTCGCTCACCTCTCTCTCCGTCTCCCCCGAGCAGCCCTCAGTCCTGCCGGCCCATTCATGATGAGCATCTCACATCAGATACCATTCTTTTATCTTGTATAATTGCATTTTTCCTGTTTATACATTTATGTATGATCAGACAGACAAGTACTTATTGTATTGCGGCTGCCTATGGTATTTCACAGGGCACCAGGAACAGGTTTGCTACAGGTCAAGAGCAATAGACCACACAGCATAACCCAAGTGTTAGAGGCTCCGACATCAGGCTTGGGCAAACACACTATGAGCTTCAGCCAATGGCCAGGTGGGCAAAGGGTTTCTTACCACATTTCTCCACCACGAAGAGACACATGACTGCATTTAAGAAAAATGGGTGCTACAAAATAGAAAGATCAGACCTCACAGAACATGTGTTAATGGTCAATGGGATGAAGTTAGCATAGGAAACAAAGGACTATGACTAGGACCCTCATAAAAATAAGGCGTGTTTCACCCTTAAAGAAATACGTTTTGTATGAAAAAGAAGAAAATAGAATAAAAATCATCATGGATACAAATAAAAACTCAGTATATTCAATAGCAGACTGGAGACAGCGAAAGAATGAATTGCTAACAGAAAAATTGGGCAAAGGCATTATCTGAACTTTATCACAAAAGGTCAAAAGGATGAAAACTTCTAAAAAGCAGTTGTAAGGTGAGGAGAATAGAATTTATAATATTGCTTTCATAAGAATTACAAAAGAGAACAGAATGACTGAAAAATATAATTTAAAAACTGTAATATAAAAAAGCTCAGAGCTGAATTAAAACATGAAACTTCAGAACAATGGGGCATCCTCAGTTCTTACCAAGATAAATAAAAGCAAGGTAAAATTTTTTTTTTCATACTGGGAATCAAACTCAGGACCTTTCACATGCCAGGCAGGCAAAATTTTCTTTCTATGTATATTATCTGTCAAAATTTCATTCATCAAAAGTAAAAAAGCTATGCAAATTGTTGCCAGAGACAAACGCATGATCACATAAATGAACTTTCTACCAAATAAAAGACTGAAAGAAACAGATACACATTATGGCCATAAATTAAATTCTAGAATATAGAAAACTATAGAACTATAGCCATTATTCATATGTAGCTTTTAAAATTTAAATTCATTGACATTAAATAAAAAGAACAAATTCAAATGCACAATCATGCTAGACTGTTTCAGTTGCTCAGTATCAACAAGTAGCTATTGGCAACAGTACTGAATGTGTGTAGAAGTGCAGAATATTTTCATTATCAGAAGAGATTCTACTGGACAAGCCCGGCTATGGCACTATATACCCAAGGTTCTCAGGGAATGACTTTTATGCAAAGAAGTCTTCACTGAGAAACTATAATTCACAAGTAAGGAAAATACATTGTCACAATTGTTTATAACTCACAGATAAAAAAAGTTCACTAGAGAATATGTAAGGGAAATCAAACTGAAAAGGTGATTTCAAGAGGAATATTTCTTGCACAAGGAAAAACTCTGGCAAGTAAGTCAAACAGAATCAAATCTACAGAACTATAGCAAAACATTCATTTAAAAAAGTGACCATGTGGAGATACCTCAGAAAAACCCCTGAAAATAGAAATTCCATTTGACTCAGCTATCCTCTTTTAGGTATCGTTCCAAAAGACTTAAAATCATATTGCAAGGATACGTGAATACCCATGCTTAAAGTAGCCCAATTTGTAATGGGTTGATATTGGAAACAGCACACATGTCCATCAGTGGGTGAATGGATAAGAAAAATGTGGCATTTATACACAATGGAGTGCTACATTGCCAGAAAGATAAATTTGAGATATTCATAAGTAAATGAATGCAACTTGAGAGCATAACATTAAGTGAACTACATCAGACACGCAGCTTAAAGATCACATGGTTTCTCTTATATAAGAAATTATATATATAGATATATATTACAATATATATGCACACAAATAAAAAGTAACATAGAAGAGAGAAAAGAATAAGAAATAGGGAAACGTTCAAAGACTTCCCCAGATTACCTATTCTATTGTTTCAAAAATATTTTAATTTTTATGTTAATTTGTTTCATTTATAATGCTAGTTTATCTTGTTTGGCTGAAAAGAAAGTTTTGTGTTACTAGCTTTTTCTTTTTTGTTGGAATCATGTTAGTCTATGTCATACTCTGAGCAACTACTTTTAATATAATAATACAGTGTATTTATTAACTATTAATAGTCTCTGATTATAATATGAAATTTGTTTTAAATTTTTAGAGTAAAATGTAACCATAGGTTAGATTACAATCTCAACAAATTCTAAGAAGATGAAATTTAAGAAGTTAACTTTGTTACTACAGTGCAATAAGTTAGATGGCAGGATAAAATCTATTCACATGGAAATTAAATACCAGTCTTTGGAATAAGTGTTGGGTTCAAAGGGGGTTATATTACAAAAGCTATATGCTGCAGCCAAGGTATTATTAAAGTAAATTCCTTTACTTGAGTGCACTAAATTATTGTGTTTGAAAACATTATATTAAATATTCAACTCAAAAAATTAGGGGAAAATAAAATGAATTCACAAGTTAATAGTGCATAATGAAAGAGAGAAATTAGTGGAATTTAAAATAAATATTTGATCAAATACAAGTGAAAACCAAAAGAATTTAAAAGGCTAATGAAATGTAGACAATACCAGTAGGACAAGTAGATCTTGGAGACAGAAAGTTTCAAATTGTGTGCACTGCGTGGTGAGTACTCACAGCGAGGGGAGCAAATTGACAAGCTTGAATTTTTTCCCTGTTTATAAAAGGACCAGGTATTTTGGGACTCCCCGTGCAAGATATTAAGAGAGCAAGATCTGAGATATCTGTATAGTTATGTGACTTTAAAAAAAAACATAGAGCAGTTTTAGGTTCATAGCAAACCTGAGCAGAGTTCCTGGATACCCCCTGCCCCTCTTCCAAGCCATCCTTCGCAGAATATCTGGTGTCACAGGAAAGCACTTCTTAAAACAGGTCAATCTATATAGACCCATCACTATCACACCTGTAGCCACAGTTTACATCTTGGTTCTGTCAATTCTATGGGGTTGTACAAATGTGTGGTGATATTCATGTACCGTAAAGAATGGATCCACTGAACTTCCTTCTCTGCCTGTCCATCCTTCATCTCCACAGGTCCTGGCAACCAGTGGTCCTTTCACTGACTACAGCAGCCTTTACAGAATGTCACATAGTTAGCATTCTGTAGCATGCAGACTTTTCAGATTGGCTTCCTTCACTGGGCAACATGCATTTAAGTTCCCTTCGCGTCTTTCATGACTGATCAGCTCATTTCTTTTTAGCACTGAAAAATAGCTCATTGTCTGGATGTCCCATAGATATCCATTCACCTACTGAAAGAGATCTTAGTTGCTCCCAAGTGTGGCAATTATAAATGAAGCTACTATAAATAAATACCTATATGTGGGTTTTTGAGTAGACAGGAGTTTCAGCTCCTTTCAGTAAATACAAGGAGTGTGATTACCCAGTGGTATGGTACCAGTGTCTTTCATTTTGTAGAGATTGCCAGACTACCTGCCAGTTGCAGTGAATGAGCTCCTTCTCTGGCTTTCCTAGTCAGTATGGTGCTCTCCTGCTCTGGACTTCAGCCTTGGTGAGGTTTATGACAGTACCCAGGGACTTAATCTGTAGTTCTCTAAAGGCATATGACATTGATCATCTCCTTATATTACTTACCATCTATGAATCATCTGTTGTGAGGTGTCTGTATCTTTCACTCATTTTAAAAATCACTTTCTTAACTTTCCAAAATGATGTCTGCTGTAGCTATTTCATGGGTAGCTCCTTCTGGTACGTTTCAAATGTTCTAATGGCTTGCAGCATTGATATGGGAAAAGGCACTGGTACCACGTCTCTGTTTACACAGTGGTTTTGATTTGAAGTCTTCATTTTTTCTGGCACATTTGGGGAGTTTTGCAGTCTTCCTATATCTCCTGAATCCTGTATCATAGGGAGAAGGAATTTTCTACATCTAACTCTCTTCTGTCCTGAAAACAATCCTGCATCCCTTTGGCAAAATTCTCCTCCTTTCTCTGGAGGCCTTCATTCCAAAAGGATTTGTTTACTCACTCAAACAAATGTTACACAGCACTCAGGCCGGGGCCAGCTCCGTGTGCACTGATTTTATGTCAAATGGCATGATGTGTGATACATGCCAAGATAACCTTTTATTTGTGTCTGTATGCAAATAGCTGCTGGAAAATATTTTCAGTGAGGGGGAAAAAGAAGATATATGGTGAGGAGTTAGAATTCAACAGCATAAATATTTCTTTTGCTGAGGTATAAATGTGATATTTCAGATCATTTCAAGAGAGTATGAAGAGGTAGACTGGCCACTGGGTGTAAAGAATACCAGGCAAGAAGAAGGCAGGAGCTGGGGATTCTTCCTTTCCCACCTGACACCTTATTTGATATTCGTTACGGACATCAAGAACAGTGATGTCAGGGGAGCAGGAGAAACCTTTAAGAATGGTTACGCTGCTAGGCATGGTGGTGTCTGCCTGTAATCTTAGTGTTCAGGAGGCCAAGACAGAAGCATCCCTTTGAGTTTGAGGCCAGCCTGGGTTATAAAGTGAGTTCAAAAGTGAGTTCAAAGCCAGCCTAACTGCACAGAGAGATCCTGTCTTCGAACGATTTTTTAAAAAAGGAATGGTAGTACTTTGCTTAATAGGAAGAATTCCATTCAGTACTTTGAAGCTTGTTTTATTTCACCTGGAAATTTTTAGAGCCACCTTCTATCTATCTAAAATATATAGTCCGACTAGGAAGAACTATTGACTGCAAAGTGTAAAATGATGATGATTAACTTTACAGTGTTGTGATCAAGGTTTATTTAGGACGTTTAACCATAAAACCCATACTTTAAATCTTTTTCTGCATAAACTAATTTTCATTTTATCTCTGGCTAGTCAATAACCACATAATTTCTTTATCTTGCTCTTTCCAGCTAGTGATATACTTAGTTCCTCTAATTGACAGTCACAGTCTAAATAATGATGCAAACAAGCAGAGTGATTTAGAAAGTGGTCATTGGTGTTGGCACAACAGACAGAAGATCTAGTTGGTAGAGAGTTGCTAGCAGAGTGATTTTAGATAAACAATGGGAAGAATTTTATTGTTTTATTATTATAGTAAATTTCTCAGTTAATTGTGACTAATAATGTATAAGGATCTGTGGAATGAAGTCACTGGAATTAAAGTCCTGAGACCTAAAAATAAATCTTGACCCTGAGTGTTTTTTGTGGTTCCATTTTTTCATTGAAAAACATACACATAAATTCTGATGCCTTCACAGAGCTGAGATGAACATGCACTTGTAATCTGTAAATTTAACATATAAATAATGTCAGTTACATGTATATTGAACATAGTACCACCCAAAATCGTTTAATGTTCACAAGAAAAATATAGTAAAAATTAAAATGAGTGAAACAAAAGTATATTGAAAGCCATAGCAAACCAAGCAAAACACTTGTGCAAAATCAAATATTCTTCATTATACAAGCACTGTATTGTGTCATGGTCTGTGTCTAGATGTTTCCCCAAAGCCTCGCGTGGTCATAGGTGGGGCTTTTTCAGGAGTGACTGGATTTAGAGTGTGTGACTGATTCACAGTGCCATGCTAGGGTCAAAGGTGCTAGGATTAAGGGTGGGTTATTACTAAATCAATCCACTGATTGCTTTGGCATGACCCTAATCTCAGTTGCCTGGATACAATGTAAAGGACAGAAAGGCTTGCCTTGTCCCTTGCTTGCTTGCTTTGGCTGTCTTCTGCCTGCCATAAACTGTTTCTCCTCTGTGATGCCCCTCTGCTATTCCACCCTACCTTGGAGCCAGCCAATTATGGACTGAAACCTCAAACTGTGAGCTGAATAACTTTCCTCCTTTAATTTTGTGTGTTGGGTATTTGGGGTCAGCAATTTCAAAAGTAACTAATACACTGTGCTTTCAGTTTTTGTGATAATATTCTGGAAGATTTAATTTAGTTATCTAGTGAGAGATAGGCAAATTAAAGGAAAGACTCAAACTTTAAATCTTGCAAAGAAACATAAATTGCATAATTTTCAATGGGGATTTTAATACAGGCTTGGGGAATTAACACCTTGATAAAGGGTTTTTATTTATAATTTTAAACCATAAAGCCTTCTATTTCTATTGAAGAATAGCATACCCATAGAATGGTGTATTATAATGCACAGTCTGACCTGTTTTCAGAAGAGGAGAATCACTTTACAAATATGATCGAGATGGAAAACATCACCTAGCGTCCCTTGGTTGCAGCACCTCAGTTGCTATCTGTGCAAAAATAACCACAGTCCTCACTTTTGGCTATTGATATTCGAGTTTCCTCTTCACGAACATGTTGTAATCAAATACTGTGTGTTTTACGTCTTTTGTTGTAGTATGTCAATAAAAGTATTCTTGGTACTTTATCTAGTAGATGAACCTTGAAGTTTTTACCTACTAAAATACAACGACTGTGAATTTCACGGGCACGTCTTTTGGTATACCTGTGTCTGCCTGTATTTATGACATCTATATCTACATACATCTGTATCACCTCTATCTATGGAGTTTTCCCGTCTTCTGTTTAGGGAATCCTTTCCCACAACTATGGCTTCACATGTTTGACCTATTTTACCTTCCAGTAAGTTCAATGTTTCTGTTTCAATGCGGCCTTTGATCCACTTTGATTTCAGTTTAGTACTCAGTGAGAGATATGGGTCCAGTTTCTATCTTCCACGAACAGATATCCAGTTTTCTCAGCACCATTCGCTGAACAGATTGTCTTTCTTGTTTCTATTTTTTTATTTTTTTATTTTTTTTATTTTAGAAACATAAAAGTACAAAAACATATTGACAAACAGACACCCATTATCATAGAAAATAGTACAATCACAACTAATCTATAGACAAGGTGATATGGTCTCAACAGTAGTTGTTGCTTTATCCATTGATATCTTCGAATTGTAGATGTATGGATCCATATACAGACATGCAAATTTAGTC
>PVLD010010497.1:48509-70603 GCA_004027595.1 Dinomys branickii | reverse complement strand
CAAACAAACAAAATACACCCAAGGAGACTGCCGGGCAGTCTCCCACCAGATCCTGCTTCTGGAAGGATAACATTCTTTTTCCCGGTTTTAAAAAATAATTGTTATTCAAAAATCACAAAATTTACATATGTATTATTGCTTTAAAATATCCAAACACAGAGAAGTACTATAATATAGAGTGGAAATTTGGCACGCTTACTATCCCACGCTCTTTTCCAGGGCAGACACTCATCGCTGGGTGTCAACCCATCCCCCCATGCACTGATGCACTGAGCATGTTCCAGCTGTGAGCCAGCTGTTCTTCTAAGCCCTGAGCTAAGGGCTGCATAAGCCTTGACTCATCTGACACAGCAACAACCCTAGCAGGGAGGCACACCATTGTCATATCTTTTACAGGACACTCAGGGTTAAGTTACCTATTTAGTGTCAAGATAGAGCAGGAGTTTAAACCCCTGCAGGCTTACCCAGCCTGCCTTCTCTCCCACAGATAAGCACACACATATGCAGAGTGCTTTTTAACCTATGGGGAGCCATTCTGAATAGTGTTCACTCACACTTGGCTTTTAGCTGCAACTTAATTCTGTATTTGATGGCAGGGTAGGGAGACTGAGGCTAGTGGTGTCTCTCCTGCAGCAGTAAAGAATGGCTTCACCTGAAGGAAAAGCTATTTGATTACAGTACATGTAGCAAAATTTAAAGTTTTCTATCTAGGTCTCTGCCGTGCAGAAATCCTTGCAAATGAGCCCTAAGATACATGCACCAAAACATTCACATGTTCATTATGTTCAAAATGTCACTGAAGCATGTGTCATGCAGAGATATTGAATTTATGCCATATCTAACCTAAAAAATTTTATGTAGGCATGAAAAAAATGGGACATATCAATACTACCACTTTTGAAAATATCTCTGAGATATTTAAGCTAAAAATGAATAAGAGAAAACAAGTGTAGGTTATAAAACAATATTTATGGCATGACCCTGGTTATATTAATAGAAACAGGAAGAGAGAGAGAGAAAAAAAAACAATAACCCCAAATCATCCTGGAGATCACATACCATATGGTTAGCAATGGCTACTCTTAGGGAGGAGCGTGGGAAAGGTGACTTTCACCTCTTACTTATATGCTTATGGACAGTTTGAATATTTTACAAGAAGCGTGCATCACCTTGTGTTTGACACTTTTAAATCAAACAAAAAGATTGACTCAAAAGTTGAACAGACCCCAAGTCAGGCCCGGAAAAGTGGTGGTGAACTGATACTGTGAAGGCAAATCAGGAGGTCGGAACCCTGTGGCAGAGGAACTTGGTAGAAAGCAAGACTCCAGGCAGGAAGGGTGAGGGTGTTTAGGGGGGAGGGGTCCGGACGGGAAGGCTCTGCGATCAGGTGCAGAGGGACTTCGATCTGGCAGTCTCCTCTGGCACTTGGGTTATCTCGTGAGTCCCTCTCACTGTGTCTGGGCACACTGTATGGTTTTTTTTTTTTTTTTTTGGCGGTACTGGGGATCGAACTCAAGACCCTGCGCTTGCTAGGCAGGCACTTATTCCACTGAGCTATATCCCCAGCCCCTGGGCACACTGTATGGTGACACAGGAGTGAAAGAGGCCAAATGCAAGAACTGTCTTAACGGGGGAGAACAGAGAGCTGGTGACCTGATAAATCTAGCCAAGGTCTCCTGCTCCAGCTACAAAATAATGCAGAAAAGCAGGTGACAGGCGCAGACCAATGGAAATAGGCGGCCTGGACTTGGGCCTAGACAGCCAGTGCATGACCTCCAGGCTGGAGGGAACCCCTGCAGGTTCGGGCAGGAGCCGGCCCAAGCACACAGGCTCCCCACTGGCAACGCTACATCACCCATCACCGTAATCATCCTCACAGCTGCCGTGCACAAGGCGGGCAGGGGCTCATGGGCTCTGTGGGAACTGACAGCAACGTGCCCCCAACCATGTATCCTCGACAGTGACTTCTCAGGCAACCTTGCTGTGTGGCTCACATTTTTAAATATCCTCGTCTAGGAGATTTTTGGATTTATGCCTCAGATATCTTAAGGATAGTTTTTAAAACAAAAATAAGAACTCAAATATATTTTGGTGCCCATACCAAAGATAGCCAAAAAGACAGAGTGTTCGGCCATCTCTCAGGAGCCATGCCACACAATTGCCACTTACCCACTCCTCGGAGCTCCTACTTCTCACAAGCCATGCATGATAGAAACAAGAGGGAGGTGGGGGAAGGATGGGAGGGAGGAGGGAGAGGGATGGGAAGGAGGAGGGGAGGAGAGGCAGGAGGGCAGGAGGGGAAGGGGAAGAAGAGAGGGAGGGGAAGAGGAGGGGGAAGGGTGGAATTGTTGGGGGTCTTATTTTATATTTTCTAACATAAAGCCAGGGGCCATGCGTGGTGGCATACTCCTGTAACCCCAGCACTCAGGAGGCTGAGGCAGATCATTGTGAGTTGGAGGCCAGCCTAGGCTACAAAGTGAGCTCTAGGCCAGCCTGAACTGCATAGCAAGACCCTGTCTCAAAAAGGCAAAAAATAAATAAATAAAATAAAATAAAATAAAATAAAGCCACATGTGGCAGAACACACTTGCAATCCCAGCACTCTAGGAAGCTGAGACAGGAAGATCACAAGTTCAAGCCCAGCTTGGGCAATTTAGTGATTTAATGAGACCCTGATTCAAAACAAAAAATAAAAAAGGGCTGGGGTTGCAGTTCAGTGACAAGCTCTGGGTTTAATTCCCAATATTGCTCCTGAATAGTGAATCAAAATTAACCTTCAGATTTCTAGTTTGTGGTAAAACATATAAAGAACTCAGAGCTAGATCTCTGTCCTAAAAAACAAAAGGCAGAAGAAATTGAAACAACTTATCTTAGATCTTTTGGAGAACTGAAGTCATAAGGCAAATTACTGCCCCAAAATGGGAGAGACAGGTAGACACAGAAAATCACAAATCACTTGAACAGACACCTCCACAGGAACCAGAAGGAAAAACTAAACTATCATTGATGAATTGCTGGAGGTTTGGGGATCAAAATACTTATTCAAAATGGATCACAGTCCTAAATGTAAAATAGGGAGCTGGGCATGGTGGCACATGCCCGTAATCCCAGCACTTGGGAGGCTGAGTCAGGAGGATCACCATGAGCTTGAGGCCAGCATGGCCTACATAAGTGAGTTCAATGCCAGCCTGCACTACATAATGATAACTTGTGTCAGAAAAAAAAAGATCCAAACCTTAACTGATACCTTACCAAAGAAAACATGCAGTTATTAAGCATGTAAATAGATGCTCCAAATCATACACCCTCAGAGAAATGTAAATTAAAATAAGATTATACTACATAAATAGTAGAACAGCCAAAATCCATAACACCAACACCAAATGCCAGTGAGGACAGGGAGCAAAAGGAACTCTCATTCATTGTTGGTCAGAAGGCAAAGTGGTAGGAGGGAAAAGTGCTGTCCACTTAAAAAAAATTCGACAAAATTTAGAAACCTCAGTTGTGCAAATAGGGCCGGGGATATAGCTCAGTGGCACAAGCACCTGCCTGGCAAGCGCAAGGTCCTGAGTTTGACTCCTGGTACCAAAAAAAAGATCAATTGTACAAATATGCTTGCAAATGAATGGATACCCCACCCTCCAAGTACCACCATACCCTGATGGTCAGGGGCTTTTCCTTCCCAGAAGCCTTGTCTCAGCCCTAGCACCTGTAACTCACCAGGCTGTTGGCCAGTGGGTCAGGATTTGAGTCCATCTCAGTGATCCTCTGGTTCACCTGGGGAATGGATCCGACGAGGTTCACTGGGAGGGGTCTGCCAAGGAAGCTCTCAGGGAAAGGGCTACACACCACATCCCTCCACCTCATCATTTTGTCTATAAACATTCACACTTTTCCTTAAGGACCTGAGATTGAACCCAAGACCTTGCACATACTAAGCAAGCATTCTACCACTGAGCTGCGAGTTCAGTGGGAGTTTAAACCCCAGCCCACTACACTTCACCTTTGTGGCTTTTTATTTTTGAGACAGGATTTTGCTTTATAGTACAGGCTGGCCTCTAATTCACAATCATCATGCCTTAGCCTCCCGCTATGCATTCTTTTTTTTTTTTGGCGGTACTGGGGATTGAACTCAGGACCCTGCACTTGCTAGGCAGGCGCTTATTCCACTGAGCTATATCCCCAGCCCTTAGCCTCCCAAATTCTGGCATTTTAGGAATACCCACCATACCTGACTATACTTCATCTTGTTTTAAGTGAGCTGCTTTTAACTGGGCATGGTGCCACATGCCTATAATCCCAGCACTCAGGAGGCTGAGGCAGGAGGATCCTGCAAGTCTGAGGCCAGACTGGGCTACACAGAGAGACCCTGTCTCAAAGAAAAAAAAAGCTGCTTTATAAATTATAAATGAACGTTGACCACACTGCAGACACTTTGGGAACTATGAAAAAGGAAAAGAGAATCATTTGTGCTAACAATTCTACTAGGATCTGGAGAAATTTCCTTCTAAGACCTTTTTTTTCTTTTAATCTTAGGAACTTTATTACAGTAAAAGACCCATTGCTATGAATCCCCCTCAAAACATCAGACACTTCATCCCCTCATTCCTTTTTTTTTTTTTTTGCAGTACTGGGGATGGAACTCAGGACCTTGCGCTTGCCAGGCAGGCACTTATTCCACTGAGCTACATCCCCAGCCCCCAGCCCCTCATTCTTGCCACTTTGTTTTTTAAAATTTTTATTAGTACATGTTTGCAGTACGTAATGACCACACTCACCGTGGCAGGTGCATGGACATGACGCAGCTTCATCCTTCGTTCCTCCTCCAAATCCCCCACCCGACTAGCATTCTTGTTGATGTTATTAACCTTAGCTCCTGTTAGGGCACACGATCTTCCCATTCAGTGAGCTGCCTAGGCTCCCGCACATGGCACGGCCTCACGCTACTTACCCCCTCCCTTCCTCCGCACCCCTCGCCCTCATTCCCTTGGGCCCTTCCCTATGGCCAGAGATCCGTCCCACTCATCCTTTATCATTCTCTTCGTTTACGCCTTGCCTGATTTGACTGAGAGGCACCATATGGTATCGAAGCTTGTGTCTGGTGTATTTCACTCTGGAATATTTCTTTCAGAGGTATTTTCAGATGAGGGACAGCTGGGTCAAAGGGGATCATGACCCCATTTACAGCTGTTAAGATACGCTCATTTCCTTGGTATCCTCTTGACTTCTGCATTTCTTTCTGTCTGAGCCTCAGCTGGTTTAGGATACAGCCTTCATAAAAGCCCCCAAATCCTCTCTCTCCTCACTCCTATCACAGAGAGCAGGCTTCACACTCCCTTCTATTACCCTCAAGTGGACTCACCGACCAGAGGACACTTGAGAAATGAGGACACCAAGAAGGGACATGGCAGATCAGAGAAAAGGAAATGCCGCCATGAGGCTGAGATGAGCGTGGGATTAAGAGGCGAGAGGGGCGTTGGGAACGGGCCGAGTGAAGTGAGCCCCTGCAGCAGATTCAGATGGGCTCATGCTTCGCTGCACCCGGAGAAGCGCAGCAGAGAGGCGAGCAGGGTGAGGGTGCAGAGTGGTCTGCGCATTGTGCAGGGTGGCAGCGTGACTGATGATGACATGGGAACAGTCCCGGGTTATTTATAACCTGAGAGGGCTGTTTGCTGGAGGGGCGGGGGTGGGGGCCCCAAGATGGGGCTCTGTGATGCTGGGATGTGATTCAGAAGTGAGACGAGGATCAGTGAAGATAGGACCAGGGAAGGTGGATGCAGACAGACCCCGGATGGTCCCCAAAGGGGCAACCAGAGGGCCCAGGCAGAAGGGCTGGCAGGGGAAAGAGGTGAGGTCAACCAGAGTAAAGACAGAAAGCTGGGTCTCAAACTCACTTCTGCCTTATTCTTTCAACAAATACCTCCAGGGCGTCTTCCTTTTGGATGCTCCCTGATTATATCAGCAACAGAACAAGTCAGGCTGGGGATGTAGCTCAGTGGTAGAGCACTCGCCTAGCTAGCACGAGGCCCTGGGTTCCATGCCTACCGCCACAGAAACAAGAGAAAGCAAAACAAAAACAACTCAAGCCACTCCTTTGCAGTCTCACATTCTTTTAGAGAATAGACTTAAGTACTTGAAAAAGAAAAATTAACGGGCACCTATGCAGTGGGCTAGTAGGTAACTTGCATTGTAGACATAAGCACGAATTATGCCTCTGTGACCTAACTCAGTTAGGTGCAACTAGTCTGGTTTTCAGCACCGCCCCAGAAGGATACTAGATAGAAGCTCCTCTAAATTCTTCCGCGTAGCACTTTCCATTGCCTTCCATGCACTGAGCGAGATCCCCCGCTGCTCAGGCATGGGAATCACTGGTAAGGCGGTGGCATTGATGATGTCCATCTGCTTGCTGTAGTTCATCGTCCAGTCTCGTGTAAGGCGGCAAACAAAACGTTCCCACGTTTAGAAGCCTCTCCTTTCCCCCTCCAGGCTTGTTCACTGTTTAATCAGCTTCCTGGAAATCACAAATAACATAGAGCTATTTTAGAAAACACAAGAGGGAAAAAGACCAACAAGGTCATCTGCTAAGTAGGGCTCATGGCCAAATGCCTGAGCCGAGCCTCTGTGGGGAAGAGAGGCTTCTGTCTGTGAAGCCCATTCAAGGAATAGGCATTCGTTTCTTCAACCTGTGGGCGCATATTCCACCTGTGATTAAAAACTGTTCTAGTTTTAAAAATAAAGACCAGAGTCTTGCAAAGCCCAGGTTTCCAGACTACTCAGCCTTCAAGCCTGTCCCCAAACTATAAGTGAAAGCAAGACTTTTTGTCACTCTGAGCCTTAACTGCAAAAGCAGAGTTGGAATAGATGTCCCCAAGTCTCTTTCCAGATCTCCGATGTGCTGATTCTAGGTTATAGTGCCCAATTCCTCAGCATGAAACTCTCGATCTACCTGCACTTTCTGCTCCCTCTCAGGAGACTGGCCTCATCCCTGTCCTTCCTCCCTGGCTCTCGAACACTCTGGCCTGACTGCTCTCCTGGGTCCTTGTTTAGTGGCCAACAGTCTAACACTACCATTCCTTGCCCCGCCCCCATGTCCAGAGCCAGTGTTAGTGGCCTGGTTATACAGAAGTCAAAGCTTAGATCCTATCCTCAAGCAACTCGTACATAATGGAAGGAGAAAAAAAAAAATCAAGTTTGGTGGAAAAATTAACCCAGGTGACCCCTCATCACTCTCTCCTCTCTCCCCTGGCTCAGGGGCGGCCCCCACCCCTTCTGCCAAGTCATGCATTCCACATGCCTGGCCCGCGGCACTTCCTTCCTCCTGGCCCCTGACTGTTTTACTCTGCACACATCTATGCCTTTGATCACGCTGTTCCGTCTACTGGACTCAGCCCAGGTGAAATGTCTTTTGGAAAAGCCCCTCCAGCCGTTCCCAGCCAGTATCACCACGCTTCCTCTGCAAAGCCCAGGGCTCTACTTCTGTCTCTCTATGTGAGAGCTGAAAACATTGAGCTGCAGTGACTGTTTCTACATCTTTCTCCATTAGACAACTTGCCCCTTGGGGATTAAGTTCGTTTCAATGTGTGATTTCTGTTAGCCTCACTCACTACATTGCTTTTGAGTCCAAAGTTGGTTGGATCATAGGAAAGGCTGGCCCTGCCCCAGGTCAATAGCATTTCTTGACCCCTGCCCCCAGTCACATAAGAAAGGGGAGAGGGGTAGGAGGAGGGAGGTGCATTTTAGGGCTTCTCATTTTCCTCCCACTTGTTCCCCAGAGTGACTGGAAAACTACAACATGTTCTCTGAGAAGCCAGGCTTAGGTGACTCTGTCAAAAAGCCTCCTGACTCAGCTTAACATTATTACTCATGCCTAATGGGAGGCTCGAATAGCACGCTTCTTAAGCGAAATGTTTAAAATACACACTGTTCCCTGATGAATTTTTCATCCGAACATTTAAGGATAAGTATTTTTTAAAGCCTTGTAAGTTTTTCTGTCATTGCTTGATGAGAAGGAGGGAGAAAACTAGCTTCACTGAGGAGCTACACTACAGCAAGCGCTGTTACATCCTGGGGCAGATGAGGGGGAAACCTTCTACCCTCCAGGAGCACAGTCTCTGGCAGGAGAGATTTCAGTGTCCCCTGCTGTAGGTTGGCATATCCTAGCATCTGAAAACAATGCTGGCCGTGGCCCCAGGCTCCCTGCTGTTCACTTTCCCCTTCAGACCTTCAGTGACTACTGAATACTCCCCACAAGCCAGCAGTGTGCTCTTCCTGGGACAGGGTGGTGAGATAAACCAGAGTGGATTGCTGCTCTAATAATAGTGTACCGTCTACTGGGAAAAGGCTGTCAGTATAGCTCAGCGGTGCAGTGCCTGCCTAGCAAGTGCGAGGTTATGAGTTCAATTCCCAGTATCAAAAAATATTTACTGGGGAAAGATTTGTTAAAGTCAAATAACTACATAGGTAACTATAAATTCTAATTCATGAAGAATAATTATGAATCATAATAAAGGGTACCTGTCACTATTGCTTCACGGGGCTGTGCTGCCCATCACAGAAGCCACTAGATACATGTGACAACTGACCCCTTGAATTGGCTAGTGAGACTGAAGTTACATTTTATTTTACTTAATTTAAATCTAAAAACGGAAGCTGTATAAAATTTGAAATATTGATTAAATCTGAAAAAAGCACACTGCATTATGGATGCACGGCCTTAAAATATTCACATTAATTCTACTTGTTTTGTTTTGCCTTTTTAAACTTGTAGCTACTTGTGGTCTTTATGTATATCTAAAATGTATCAATAAAATCTAATTTAAAAATAAATAAAAATTTTAGAGGACAGCTAAAAAAAAAAAAGTAGCTACTAGAAAATTCCAGATTACGTGCAGACTTTGGGTCCAGGACACAGAACTCTCCCCTCTTTGATGCAGTATGGTGTAGCAAGAGGAGAATTGTGCACGGAGACAGAAATCGGGGATCTTGTCCTTCGTTGCACGGAGGGCCTGGTATCCCCAGGAGGGAGCCCGTAAATATCTCCTGAATGACCATTTGTTTACCACATGGCGCCAACAATACACGCTATTAGGACAGTAGGAGAACTGAGGCTGAATCTCCAGTTCTCTGCTCCTGGCTCACTGGGTGACTTCGAAGTGATCCGGGAGCCTCAGTTTCCCTGGCTTGTAGAAGCCGAGAAGAGTCAGGGCATGAGGATGGGACAGACCTGCTCCGAGCCCGTGCGCTGTCGGAATGGGATCATCGTCCGTCTGGCAGTTTGCCCTACCTGAAAGCATGGCTGAATCCGACGAATCTGTGGCAGGTAGCGCCACCGGTTCCTCAGGGTACCCCGCAAAGCTCTGGATGGGCCCCTGGTACCCGCTGCCCCACATCCACCAGGAAGGAGTGATCTTTGCTTTGTGAGCGTGGTGGGGGTAGGAAATGAATAGAGAGGCACATTTTGCTACTATGACCATGTCCTTGTGTTCTCTAGGCAACGCCGGGCAAGCTAACTAGTTTTACTTTTTCTACAACAATGGAACCTTTGCCGGGTTCAGAGGAGTCCGCTGGACGCCGTTACCAGGGTGACCGCCTCTGTTGGCTTGGGGACCAGACCAACGTATTTGCTGGGGGGGGAGAGTGTAGCTTCTCGTCTATCCTATAATATGGAGATACAAAGAACTCTATAAAATACTTCCTTTGCATAATATATTTAGTATACTGGAGGGAGCCCTCAAGCGCCTCCGATGCTTCCTGGGGGCGCTCGCGTTGGTCCCGTGCCGGAACCCCCTCCTTCCTGGTGGTAGAGTCCAGGGCGTGCCCGCACATGCGCGCTGCGAACAGGTAACGGCGGGCAGGTGATCGGGATTGCTAGAGGTTCGGCTGGGTCCTTGCAGGGATCTAGGGGTTGATTTTGATCCTGGCTTCTAGGACGCGACAGGTATGTCTCTGAACCCGGCCGGCAGCGAGCCCTGGAGTCAGGCGAGGGGAGTGGGACGCCCTGGTTCCCCATGGAGAAGATCCTCAGGGGTTGCCCCCAGGCCGTCTCTGCCTCGACCCATGCGTGTTTCTTAGGCTGTGAACTGGGATGGGAGTTGCGCCCCGCAAATAGGCCTGAGGGTGACTAAGATCGTGCGTGTGAACGTGTGCTCACAACTATTAGTTGAGTCCATGAGCCCTGGCGGCCCGTGTGCCTGTGAGAGGTACACCTGGTTGGCTCTTAACTCTTTAGGGGACGCATTTCCCCTTGAGAATCTGAGGAAAGTCGAAGATTCCTTCCTTACTTCTTGTCAGAATTGATGAATGCATTTTATGGCCTGTTGCAAACTAAAGCCTTGCACAATGATTAGCGATTAGTACCATCTATAGCTGGGGACCCCCCTGGTCCTACTGCTCAGGGTCGCTGTGAAGGCCAAAAAGCCACATCTTAGGAACACTTAAGCACTTTACCAACTTGTGAGCAGGATGCTGTTATTACTCCTGATTACAAATAAAGAAGCCAAGCCCAGGGGGATAAATGCCGGGGTCCCCCAAGAGGGACCAGCGGAGTGATGGTTGAGTCAGGTGCTCTGTTTTCCCTTACCCTCTCTGCAGCAGTTTCGCTAGAAAGAAGGCCACCTCCAGCCAAAGGGACAGCTCGTGTCTTGGCCCACGACACTGCTGCAGGACGTCAGGGTCTCAGGGTCTCAGCCCAAGCTGTTTATGAGCTGTTAGATCTGACTTAAAAGGCAGCTAGTCCAGACCCTTCCTTCCCCTCGTCCATAACACAGTTACGTGTCACTTAATGATAGGGACACTTTGTAAGAACGCGTTGGGGGTGGGGGGAAGCTTTCATCAGTTGTACAAACGTTGTATGGTGTACTTACAGAAACGACATGGTATAGTAGCCTGGAACACACATAGGGGACTGTGTGTGTGTGTGTGTGTGTGTACACTAATGATGAAAGTGTAGTACAGTAAGTACACAAAGCAGTAACATAGTCTTTTATTATCAGCTATCCTGTGCGGTACATAATTGTACGTACTGTACTCATATATGAGAGGCTGTGCCGTGGATTTGTTTATGCCAACATCAGCATAAACATGTGGGCAGTGTGTTTTTTTTTGTTTGTTTGTTTTTGGCGGGCAGTGTGTTTTGCTTCTAAGGCATGGCCAC
Organism: Dinomys branickii; assembly: GCA_004027595.1. NCBI lineage: Eukaryota > Metazoa > Chordata > Mammalia > Rodentia > Dinomyidae > Dinomys > Dinomys branickii. Next base: position 59,451 of record PVLD010010497.1, on the reverse strand, counting down.
AATGTCAGTAAATGATAGGAATTTTTCAGCTCCATTATAATCTTAGGAGACCACTGTTGTGTATGTGCTTTTCTTGTTGATTGAAACTTTGTTATGTGATACATAACTCAATGGTTGACAGTTCTTGGCCTAAAGGTTATGAGAATTAGTGAGCCCTGTGTGAGAGGCCCCAGTGAAAACCTCAAGAAATTGAGCAACTCAGGCGAGGTTTAGCAATTGCTGAGGGCCAGAGCTAGGCCTGAACCCTTGCCTGTCACAGCCAGGTAATGCCTGAGGCGTAGTGCTCCTGGCTCAGTGGGGAAGACTGGCAAGCACCACTTGGCTTACTTTTCTTTCTTTGAATGTTTCCAGATGCTTGGAAGGATAGGCACTGCCTTCTAATTATTTTGGTTTTTTATTTATTTTGTTCATAACTCATATATGAATATATTATCATTGAAATAATCTATTAAATCCAGAAACATATTTAATATGACTTTATATTTCTATATATTTATGTACTTTATATATATTTTTTTCTTTTTGAGACAGAGTCTTGCTATGTAGCTCAGACTGGCCTTGAACTTCTATGTAGCCCAGGCTGGCAATCTAGATCCTCCTGCCTCAGCCTCCTGAGGGCTGGGGTGATAGGCATGTATCAGCACGCCCAGTTTATAGTATATTGTATCAGATGGAATTGCCAAATTGGAGGATTTTTTTTAAACTATAAAATGGCAGTTTCAGCCAAGGAAGTCATCTCTCTGGTTCCTAGGTTTAACCACATAATACACAGTGAGTATTCCTGTTTGTTATCCCATATGGGACGGTATTATACACATCATTCTGTAACTTGCTTTCTTCATGTTCAAATATGTTTGGAGGCTTTTCTGGCCAGTCCATATACAACTCTCTCAGTATATGCAATTGCTGTTTACTATTCCAGTATGAGAATGTGACATACTATATTTGGCTACGCCAACCCTTAGGAGACATTTTGGAGTATTTCTTATTTTTCATTGTTATAAACAATAGAGAACATTTGTATATGTACAAGTCTTTCTGGAGGAAAATTTCAGAAATAGATTTGCTGTCCAAAAAGTATGCACATTGCTGGACATTGTGGCTCCTGCCTGTAATCTCAGCACTCGGGAGGCTGAAGGAGGAAAATCACCGTGAGTGTGAGGCCAGCCAGGGCTACATAGTGAGACCTTGTCTCAAACAGACAGACAGACAGACAGACAGACACAAAGTATGCATTAAAAATGTTATTAACTGGGTGTGATGGTGCATGCCTATAATCTCAACACTAGGGAGGCTGAGGCAGGTGGGTTGTTGCAAGTTTGAGATCAGCCTGGGATGCATAGTGAGCTCAAGGCCAGCCTGAACTGCATAGCGAGACCCTGTCTCAAAAAAGACAAAAATTAATTAATTAATTAATTAAAAATATATATATAAAACAACTGATATTTCTGCTGATAGTAAATTGTCTTTTTCTTCTACACCCTCAGCAGCATTGGATATTTATTCATTCTTTTTGCCAATATGATAGATGAAAATGCTTCTTTTAAGAAATACCTCCCCTCTCCAAAAAATACCTCCCACCAGCTGTGGTGATGCACACTTGTAATCCCAGCACTCTGGTAGCTGAGGCAGGAGGGTCTCCATGAAATTCACAGCTAACTCAGGCTACCTCCATTCAAGCCAGCCTGAAGTACATAGTGAGACCCTCAAAAAAACAAAAACAAACAACCAAAAAATGTGCCTCCCAAGTTATTAATACAAGGGTAATTTGGTACATACCTTTCACCAACTGTGGCCATCAACCTTGGGAGAACTTGTTAATCTCTCCGAGCTCTACTTTTGTCTCCAATACAGATAAGAAAATACTGCTTCTCAGGGTAATCGCAAAGAATGGAAGAAGTACCTGGAGTGTGCCTAGCACTGAGGTTGACCCATACTCGATAGACAGGAAGTGATACTAGTTTTTGTTATTGCGCCTTTTTCTTAGGAGCTTTCTTTCTTTTATTGTCTTTTTTTTTTTTGTCTTTTTGAGACAGGGTCCACTATGCAGTTCAGGCTGGTCTTGAGCTCACTTTGTAGCTCAGGCTGGTCTTGAACTCGTGATGATCCTCCTGCCTCAGCCTCCAGAGTGCTGGGATTACAGGCGTGCGCCACCACGCCTAGCTTCTTAAGATCTTTCTGCCTGTACTTCCTTCAGTTTTATTCTTCTTCTGCTCTCTATAAACATACAATTAATCCTTTTCCCCCTTGTGCCCTCTTTCTTTTCTCCAGCAGAAATGCCAGGGCCTTCTAATATTTTTGGATGGTGGCATAGCTTCAGGCCACTTCAGCCTCTTGGTCCCTACCCTTGGGCCCTTCACCACCAAGCTCAAGCTATGAAGGTTTGTCCAAGTCCTAAGTGTGGTGCTCAGGGCCACATGCCTTCCGCTAGGACAGCGACAGTGCGCCTTTTAGAGCTTTCAGTGGTACAAACAGCCCACTGCAGCACGTATGCTCTAGGCTGGCCACCACTGCCCTAGGTTGTTGGTCTGCAGATGTCTTCAGTTAGAGACACCTGCCTCCCAGTGGCACTGTCATGAGCACACATCCTCAAATGACTTGATTTTTGTTTGCTTATCTACTGAGAACTTTTTGCTTACTGGTTTGTTTTGAGACAGGATCTCACTATGTAGTCTAGGTTATCCTCAAACTCAAGCAGTCCTCCTGCCTCTGCCCCCAAGTACTTAGATTACAGGTATGTACGACTATGCCTGGCTACTTACAACTTTTTTTTTTTTTTTTTTTGCAGTACAGGGGATAAAGCCCAGGGGCTCACACATGTTGGGCACATACTTTACGATGGAGCTCCATCTGCAGCCTGTTTGATTATATATCGCATGTACACTTTTATATTGCACATTATAAAAATTCCAGAGAAGCTTCTCTACTTTCATAATTAACACTGGTGAAATTGATTTCTACCTCAGTGAGAACAACTTCATGTTCTCATTGGATACATATCTTGTTAATCATGATGAATTTGTGGACTGGGGATATAGCACAGTGGCATAGCATCTGCCTGGCAAGCATGAGCTCTTAAGTTTGATTCCTGGTACCCCTCCAAAAAAATCATGATGAATTTATACTATAAATTACCTTTTAATACAGTTGATACAATTTTATTTATTTATTCATTTATTTATTGAGGGGCTGGGGATATAGCTCAGTGGAATAAGCGCTTGCCTCGGAAGCGCAGGGTCCTGAGTTCGATCCCCAGTACCGCAAAAAAAAAAAAAAAATCAAGCCATCATTTATTTATTGAGACAGAGTCTCACTGTGTAGGGGGCTGGGGGCATAGCTCAGTGGCAGAAATGCTTGCCTGGCAAGCGCAAGGTCCTGAGTTCGATCCCCGGTACCGGAAAAAAAATAAATAAATAAAACTCCTGGGCACCCTGACCAAGTAACTTACATCCAGGTTTGGGTTGATCTAATCTGAGACACCCCTCCATGGCTCCAAAAATACAATTCACTGTGTAGTTCAGGCTGGCCTTGAACTCACATAGATCCTCCTGCCTCACCCTCCTGAGTGCTAGGATTACAGGCAAAAAAACCTTTGTTTTAAATGGTCTTGAAGGCTGGGCATGATGGCACACACCTATAATCCCAGCACTCAGGGGGCCAAGGCAGGAGGATTTCCATGAGTTCCAGGCCAGCCTGAGGTACATAGTGAGCTCAAGGCCAGCCTGAACTGCATAGTGAGACCCTGCCTCAAAACAAAACAAAACAAAACCTAAAACTTTAAAAAAGAAAGAAAGAAATATTCTTGAGATGATCCCTCCATTTTTAGGCCAGTGCCCTCTCAGATGTGATAACTTTTTATTGCTTTTATCTCACAGTGTGATGAAGGAAGACTCTGTACCTGTGAGTAGGGAACGGAAGCTCCGCCATTTTCTTCACGCTCGCTGCGCTTTCCTTGTTATCTTCAGTCCCTGGTTTCTTTGAAGGAATCTTTTTACGATACTTGTGTGTGAGCCGAGCGTGGTGGCGCACGCCTGTAATCCCAGCACTCAGGAGGCTGAGGCAGGAGGATTGTCAAGAGACCAGCGGGGGCGGGGGCGGCTACGAAGTGAGCTCAAGGCCAGCCTGCGCTGCACAGTGAGACCCTGTCTCAAAAAGACCAAACAAAAAACAAAAACACTTGTGTGTGACTAAGTTAAAATGGACTAATATATGGGAACAAGTGAACCCTAAGCCTTGCTTATACCATATCTAAAATTAATTTTGAATCCAGATGAATGATCATCCTAAATGTTTAAGGTAAAACAGAATTTCGGAAATTAATTTAAAACTAGAGATGATCATGTTGATAGACTTCTGTAACCCCAGCACACGAGGGGCCTGAGGAGGAAGTTGGAGCCCTGCTTGGGTAGTTTTAACAATTTAGCAAGACCCTGTCTCAAAATAAAAACGAAGAAAACAAAACACATGAGCTGGGCTTGGTGGTGCTCGCCTGTAATCCCAGTCCTTGGGAGGCTGAGGCAGAGAGATCGTTGCAAATTTGAGTTCAAGACCAGCCTGGGCTACCAAGTGAGCTCAAGGCCAGCCTGAACTGCACTGTGAGACCCTGTCTCAAAACACACACACACGCGCGCGCGCACATACACACACACACACACACACACACACACACAATCAAAACAAAATATGACTTTAGAGTATGAAGTGTCTTAAACAGCACGTGAAGTGCTAATCATTAAAAAAGTAACAAATTGGCTTTCATTAAAAACCTATTTGATCGAAAACCAATAAGGAAGAGAAATGGGATTCTTGGGAGGCTAAGGCGCGAGGATTGCAGGTTTGAGGCCAGCCTGGGCAATTTAATAAGACTATCTCTAAAATATAAAAAGGGCTGGGGATGTAGCTCATTTGGTTTTTTGTTTGTTTGTTTGTTTTGTCTTTTTGAGACAGGGTCTCGCTCTGCAGTTCAGGCTGGCCTTGAGCTCACTTTGTAACTCAGGCTGGTCTGGAACTCATAACGATCCTCCTGTCTCAGCCTCTCGAGTGCTGGGATTACAGGCGTGCGCCACCACGCCCGGCAGCACATTTGTTTTGAGACAAGATCTGACTATGTAGGTTTGTGCCCCAACATCCCTCCCCAAACAGACAAAAGCCAAAAGGCAGGTTGGGATATTTTTAGCACTACACATGCAGAATCTGCCAAAAACTGTGTATCAGGAAAAAAGTATATATATTTTGATACTAAATTTATTAAGGCATCATGAAAGTAATACAAGGTACCTTTGGCCTCTACAATTACAAGAAGTGCTCAAAGTAGAGCCATTAGCTTCCAGACATTTATTAGTATGCTGAACTGCTAAAGTATGTATACATTTTTTTCCAGCCGACTGTTTATATAACAAAGGACCAGTACTACCATATATAAAGAACCCTTACAAACCAGTAAGAAGATGACAAACGTGACAGAAAAATGGCAAAAGACTTTACCTGTCACAGAAGAGAGTACCCATAGGTCCAAAGAATATATGAAAAAGTGTACAATTTAGTTAGACATCAAGAAACAGCAAATTATCTTTTTTTTTTTTTTTTTTTGGCGGTACTGGGGATTGAACTCAGGACCCTGCGCCTGCTAGGCAGGCGCTTATTCCACTGAGCTATATCGCCAGCCCAAGAAACAGCAAATTAAACAACGCAATACCACTACATACCTGCCAAAGTGCATAAAATGGAAAAGACAGAAAATGTCAAGGTTCTCTTACACATTGAAAGTAGGAGTATAAATTCTTACAGTCACTTTGGAAAATTATTTAGCAGTATCTATTAAAGCTAAAGGTATGAATGCCCTACAAGTCAACAACGCCACACTTAAGGACTAGAAAAATACATAGCAATGCAAAAATACATGTCCAAGTGTGTTCTTAGCAGCACTGTTTTTGATAGTCAAAAGTTGGATACAGTCCATATCCCATCCATTACCTGCAGAATGGACAGACAATTTTTGATATGATCATGTGGTAGAATATTATACAGCATTGCAGCTGTGTGTGGTGGTGCACTCCTATAATCCAAGCATTTGGGAGAGGGAATGATCACCATGAATTCCAGGCCAGCCCAAACTACATAGGGAGATCCTGTCTCAAAAAAATAAAACATAGCAATGCAAATGAAGAAATTACTACACAGAACAAAATGGTTAAATCTCATAAACATGATTTGGGGTGTAAGAAGCCATGTGGAAAAGAGGCCCTGGACAGATCCATGGATATAGAGTCGATGGGCAAGGCTTGTGGGTGCTGCAGTTTTCTGTACCCTGATCTGGAAGGAAGGTGTGTGTGTGTGTGTGTATGTGTGTGTGTGTGTACATGTGTGTAGCAAAAACTCATGAAGCCTTACACAGGATTTGCAGAACTTCCTGTGTTTGTGTTATAAATATGCTCCTAAGTACACCTTCCACACTGAAGCCATTGCTCGGTGGGAACGGTAGGGATGCTGTTGTCAGCTCTGACACATGGGCTGCTTCCCTTTCCTTAATGACATATGGGCCGATCTGAGAGTGAGACACAAGGAGAGCTTTATGTTTTTAGAGTAGAGTATAGCTGGGCATGGTAGTGCTCACCTGTAATCCCAGCACTGAGGCAGGAGCATTGCTGGGAGTTTGAGGCCAGCCTGGGCTACAGAGTGAGTTTTCATGATTTGAAAACAATAGCCTAAGGTCACTAACTGTTTGACCTTTCCTGACCCTAGGCCAAGGAGCATCAGCCTTTCCTCCAGCAGGCGAGATGCCTCTCTTTGGGAATATCTTCAGTCCGAAGAAGACGCCTCCTCGGAAGTCAGCCTCCCTGTCCAACCTGCAGACTGTGAGTGGGGCGGGACTCAGTGCCAGGGCAGTATGCACCTTCAGATGCTTGTCCTGGGAGAGCATCCTCTCAGCTCACTGGCTGCTGTTGCTGAAGGATAGTCTCTCACTCCTCTTTGGGAGCAGTTGTCAGAGTTGATTTAAGAACCGAATGAGTTGGGTGTGGTGGCACATACCTGTAATACTAGCACTCAGAAGGCTGAGGCAGGAGAATTGTTGCAAGTCCTGAGGCCAGCCCTCACAGGGCTACAAATCGAGTTCAAAGTCAAGCTGAACTATATACTGAGACTCTGTCTCATAAAGAAAAAAAAAACCAAATGAGACAATCTCGTTACACTTTTTGGTCTCAAACAATGTTATCTAATTTAATTTTCACTTTTATTCACAAGACTTGGCCAAGAACTAATTTTAGTCATGCTTAAGAATCAAATTCGTTCTCAAAGGACAGTGATTTGCCACCATTAGTGGGATTCAAAAGGGTATTGTGGATTCCGAGGATGTTTGGAAACTATAACGATTTCACTGGGATAAATTATAGTATCTCCTTTGAATGTATTTTGCTGAGTGTAGTGCTGCAAGTCTGTAATCCCAGTGCTTGGGAGGCTGAGGCAGGAGGATTGATGCAAGTTTGAGGCCAGCCTGTGGTACATAATGACTTCAAGGACAGCCTGAGCTGCGTGTGGTGTTGCATGCCTGTAATCCCAGCACTAGGGAGGCAGAGGCAGGAGAATTGTTGTGTTTGAGACCAGCTTGGGCTACAAAGTGAGCTCAAGGCCAGCCTGAACTGCATAGTGAGACCCTGTCTCAAAAAGACAAAAAAAAAAAAAAAAAGCCTGAACTACATAGTGAGTCCCTGTCTCAAAACAAAACAACAAAACAAAACAAGCATTACATGACAAGGCTGGGGACATAGCTCAGTGATAGAGCACTTGCCTACCACTGTGAGGCACTGGGTTCACCTCATCACTCACACATGCATGCACGCACGCACACCCAGTAACTTAGAAATTCTTTGTTTTTTTTTTTTCTTTTTTGCAGTACCAGGGATCGAACTCAGGACCTTGAGCTTGCCAGGCAGGCGCTTATTCCACTGAGCTATATCTTCAGCCCTATAACTTAGAAATTTTATATCACAAAGTCACACCATATGGAAATCAGTTTTTGTTCTCAGCTATGAACTATCTCTCCATCTCCAGCACACAGATACACACTGACCCTATACACCAGTGGTGGTGAACCTGTGGCACATGTGCCATAGCGGGCTCTTTGTATCACTGAAAACTCTAAAAGGTTCGCCATCAGTGCTATGTACTATCACCCTCCTTTTCTGCTAACTTTTTTCCTTTCTTTTTTTTTTGTTTTTTTGTTTTTTGTTTATTTGAGACAGGGTGTTGTTTATAGTTCAGGTTGGCCTTGAACTCACTATGTAGCCCAGGTTAGGCTGGAACTTGAGATCCTCCTTCTTCAGCCTCCCAAGTACTGGGAATACAGGTGTGCGCCATCCTGCCCAGCATCTGCTGAAATCTTTTGAGCATGTGGGACCAGCTGCAGGGTCTTTTTTTTTTTTTTTTTTTGAGACAGGGTTTCACTATGCAGTTCACACTGGTCTTGAGCTCACTTTGTAGCCCAGGCTGGTCTCAAACTCACCACAATCCTCCTGCCTCCACCTCCCTAGTGCTGGGATTACAGGTGTGCGCCACCACGCCCGGCTCAGCTGCAGGGTCTTCATCCCCCATAATCCTACACATCACCATCCTGTGCTCCAGTTCTGGCGCTCAGATACAATGGTGGAACACATCCTGATTGCTTGGCCCTTTTCCTGCAGGGCTGGTTATCCAGATCGGCTGGGCTTTCACATAGTGTTAGGGCTGAGGTTTAACCTCAGCTTTGGGGGCCTTGAGTCCATTGTCTCCAAATATAATCACAGTGGAGGGCGGTGCCTCCGTGGCCAGGGCTGGGCATTCTGGGTCTGTCTCTGGTCCCCCCAGGCCCTGGGCCCCTCTCTCCTCCCGTGTACGTCAGAGGTGCAGGAGCGTGTGTGCTCTCGGGCCGACCCTGGCCTGACACAGATGTGCTTCCGTGACCAAGGTGTCCACAGTAATTAGGGTCAGCCTCCCTGCAGCCCTTTTATGTTGTCCTCCCTAGCTCCTCTTCCAACCCTTGCTTTCTAGACTCCCCCCAGTACTGGGATTGAACCCAAGGCCTTTGCACTGAACTATAACCCCAGCCCTTTTTTATCTTTTATTTTGAGACAGAGTCTCTCAGAATGAGCCAGCATGGGCTGGAACTTGCAGTCCTCCTGCCTGAGCCTCGCGGAGTCTGGGATTACAGGTGTACACCGCCGTGCCTGGCCTCAGCCCCCTGTACCTCAGGCGCCTGTGTCTACAGGAACCTACTCCGTGCATGGCTTTCCTTGCCTCTCCTGCAGTCTTCTTTCCTATTCATTTGTTCCAAAGCTGATAACTGATAACTTTTTATGTACCAGCCACTCTTCCAGGCACTGTGCATAAAATAGATTAAGAAGAAAAAAAAGTCAAATCTCTGCCTTCATGGGGCAAATATTTTAATTGGGAGGGGTGTCAGGTGGTAACAGGTGAGTAGAGCAGGGAGGCGAGTGCCCGGCGGCGTGGAGTGGAGCTGTCCCTTTTTTTTTCTTTTTTTTTTTGTCCTTCTGAGACAGGGTCTCACTGTGCAGTTCAGGCTGGCCTTGAGCTCACTTTGTAGCTCCTGTCTCAGCCTCCTGAGTGCTGGGATTATAGGCATGCGCCACCATGCATGGCTGGAGTTGTCACTTTTAAGTAGGATGGTCAAGGAGACCTGAGAAAAAATGTGGCACTTTAAAGGTCCCTGGGGCTGGGGATATAGCTCAGTGGAATAAGCGCTTGCCTAGCAAGCGCAGGGTCCTGAGTTCGATCCCCAGTACCGCAAATAAATAAATAAATAAATAAATAAAAAATAAAGGTCCCTGCCACGGATTTTTTCCCCCTTCTTTTTTTCAGCACTGGGAATCAATCCCAGGTCCCTGCCCATGCCAGGCAAGCACTCTCTTCACTGAGCTACACCTCCAGCCTGGCTGCTTCTCTGAGCCACTGGGGTCTCCTCTGCAGGGGTGAAAGCTTCTCCAGGTCAGCACCTAGTCTTGGCTCAGGCTGGTGCTCAGTGAGTTATATAAAGGAATCCAGAAATTGGACTGTCTCATATTGAAAAACTACTACTATTGCTACTATGAATTGAGTGTTGAAAGTTACTTCTTTTCCTTGATGTATGTAGCTCCATAGTAAGCAAATAAAGTACCATATATTTTAAAAGGAGTTTTTGAAGCCAGATGTTAGTGGTGCATGCTTGTAATTGCAGCACACTGGGAGGCTGAGGCAGGAGGATTGCTAGTACAGGCTATCCTGGGGAACTTGGTGAGCTTGTTTCAAAATAAAAGTTAAAAAAGGGGTGGGGCTGGGGTGTAGCCCAGAGGCAGATCGCTTGCCTAGCATATTGAAGACTCTGGGTTCTGTCCTCAGCAACACATACGCACACACATGTAGAGGCACACTCACCCACGCACGCAGTGCTCGTTAATAGAGAACAGAAGTGGATTGTTGGGGTCTAGAGAGGGCGCAGAGGGGGAGCTGGGACGAGGGCGCCTATTCCACAGCTCCTGCAGCTGTCACGCAGCATCTCACCCACAGTTGGACCGTTCAATCCGGGATGTGGAACTGGGTCTCAACTATGGAACCCCCACGATGAACTTGGCGGGGCAGAGCCTGAAGTTTGAAAAGGGCCAGTGGATAGCAGGTGGGCCACATCTCTTGCCATCTTGCCAAAGAAGGCTGCGGAAGGAAATCCCCGCAGTCACTCCAGCTCTGTCCTGCCCACAGAGGTCGGCATCAGCGGGGGCGTGGAGCAGAGGGAGATGCAGCGCCTCCGCAGGCGGAACCAGCAGCTGGAAGAAGAGAACAACCTTTTGCGGCTGAAAGTGGACATCCTGCTAGACATGGTGAGGAAGGGGACGCTTGGCTCATCCCTTGGGTCGTTTCTCTCTCTCTCTCTCTCTCTCTCTCTCTCTCTCTCTCTCTCTCTCTCTCTCTTTCTTTT
>PVLD010010497.1:0-48409 GCA_004027595.1 Dinomys branickii | reverse complement strand
TGGCTCCTTTGGGTCATTTCATACCACCAATACTTCACTGCCTGTTTGTCCGGATGCATTACTTTGTATCAAAGACAAAAACAATACTTTGTATCAAAGCCTGGGTGTGGTGGTGCACACCTCTAATCCCAGCCCTTGGGAGCCTGAGGCAGGGGGATCACCAGGAGTTTGAGGCCAGCCTAGACTATACAGTAAGACCCTGTCTTAAAAAAAACGAAACTGAGATACAGTCCCACCTTTGAGGTCTTGACAGGACCCATAGTTACAGTGCCTTTTGGTAGGGGCAGTAGTTAAGTCTGTACAGGATCTGGTGTTAATTTTTCCAGGTCAGGAGACTTCATAGAAGAAAGGACATTTGAGCTGAGCACTGCAGGACGGAGGAGGAACAGAGAGAGTGATCTGCTTCTGCTCAGTGTCTATACGAGGCAGGCATCAGACCTGCAGGGGGCACTCATTGCATTAGGTGACCATGGGAAGGGCACTGTTGGTGGGGTTGGAACAGGTGTCATCGCTTCATGACAGTTTCTCCAGCAAGAAAATGGGCATCACAGTGCCATCCTTGCCCTCCTCATGAGTTAATTAAGCCCAACATTTGGAGCAGTGAATGCCTCAGGAAGGACAAGCCTTACTTCACAGTAAACCAAGCTCTATGTAGCATTGATGTCTTTGCAGAGTGCTTGGTAACAGAGAACAGAAATGAATTGTTGGGGTCCCTGTCCCCCTGTGTCTTCTTCCTCCCCCTCCCTTGACATCCGGTGAAAGATCCTGACGAGCCAAGTCATGTTCTTTTTAAAGCATTTCCCCCGAACTATAATTATGTGAGCTAGTTTGAAAACAATTTAAACTCTAATCGCTTAGGCTTAGAATCACCACTGTTGGCTGGGGATATAGCTCGGTGGCATAAGCGCCTGCCTGGCAAGTGCAAGGTCTTGAGTCCAATTCCCAGTACCAGAAAAAAAAAGGGTAGTTAAAAGTACTTTCAGGGGCTGGGGGTATAGCTCAGTGGCATAAGTGCTTGCCTGGCAAGCGCAAGGTCCTGAGTTCGATCACTGGTACCAGAAAAAAAAATAAAATAAAATAAAAAATAAAAGTACTTTTAGCCAGGTGTGGTGGCATAGGCCTGTAATCTCAGCATTTGGGAGACTGAGGCAGGGGATTGTTGTGAGTTCAAGACCAGCCTGGGCTACCAAATGAGCTCAAGGCCAGCCTGAACTGCATAGTGAGGCCCTGTCTCAAAAAGAAAAAAAAAAAAAAAAAGAGAATCACCACTGTCGTTTCATCTTCTGTGGCCTGCTGTCCTCATGCTGGGTGTGTCACGAATCACTGCTCATCAAATGTGGGCAGAGTGGGCGGTAAATGTTCTTTGAGTACCTGTGCCCCTGGGTCCTTGAGTAGCTACCCTGCCAGGCCACCCGGATTTCCTATCTCGAAGGACGCAGTGCTAGCAGGATCCTGTGGGCCTTTCCCAGGTGGCCTCGCAGACCCCAGCAGAGCACAGAAACATTCTTCTAACACTTGCTGCTTCTCTTCCAGCTCTCTGAGACCACTGCCGAATGCCACTTAATGGAGAAGGAACTTGAGGAGCTCAAGAGTGTCGGCCGGAGAAGGAAATAAGACCTGGAGACGCCGGTTAGGAGCAGGGAGCCTCCCACCATCAGGGGCGTGGGGTGAGGCTGAGCAGTTTGGTTTTTAGCAAAACTAGTGGATTTGGTCCCAGAACTCTCAACAGCAGGCACTGGCGCTCTCTGTTGCCAGAAGGAAGGTGACACAGGATGGAGGAGGGCAGGGCTGGGCTCCCAGTGGCTGCCATCCCAGCCTGCAAGCAGATCCCAAGAAGCCAAGGGGGGTGCTACTCTCTGGGTGCAGCAGCCCATGTCCCCACCGCCCTGTGGACAGGAGATGTTGGGAGCCGCAGCTGGGCTCCAACATCTCCCCATTTGTGCTGGATCTGGGGCACGGCGCTAGCTCCCCAGAGCCTACGTTTAGGGTCTGCAATAAGTGACTGACTCTTGGTGCTCTGTCCTTCCAGGCACACATCCCCAGCCCGCGAAGGATGTCCATCCCCAAATCCACAGTTGCTCTGGCTTCGGCTTCCCAGCAACGAGCACCAGCCTTCCGCAGCAAGACTATTTTTGTGCTGTTTTCCTGTATATACTCTTTACTTTGTATTAAATGATACTGAACGACCCTTCAGTGGCCAAAATGACTGCAAAAAGCACGGGTTCCTGAAGAATTTACCGGAAAAGACCAAACTCTCCGGTTTGGTGCAACAGTAGCCTTGCAGAGGATGGTGCGGCATTCCTGTCCCCCGGAGGCGACCCGGAAGTGAAATTGTCTCCGCATGCCCAGATTCTCTTGCCCTGCTGCTTTGGGAGTGGGACTGGCCTGGCCCAGCAGGGACCGGTGGCTGGCACAGGAATTCCTGTCTGAGCCAGTGGGAGCCCGGTCTCTGTGACGGAGGGGAACCCAGTGGTCATGAGGATGCAGGCACAGAGTCCAGGGGTTTAAACTGAGAACTGCAGGTTTCTGTAGCCACATTGCGTGCCTGGCACTGAAGTCTTCGCACACACCTTCTCCTTGCACCCAGTGTAGGCCAGTGCAGCAAGACTGTGAGCGTGACTGTCAACAGATGAGTCAGACAGTGCAGAGACCAGGTCAGGAACTGTCACAGGACCACAAAGCAGGGTGCTGGGGCCTGCTGCTTCTCAGGGACTTGCTGAGTCATTGAATTGCCCAGGCTGGGTTTCAACTTGCGCTTCTCCTACCTCAGCCTCCTGGGTGCCAGGATTATACAGACATATGCCACTGCAGCTGGTGCAAATGTGCATTTTTTTGTGGGAGAGGCTTGGAGCTTTTTTAAGATTCTCAAAGGCAAAAAAAAAAAAAAAAAAAAAAAGATTCTCAAAGGCCCTGCCTGACCCCTGCTTCATTGAAGAACTACTATATCCTTGCCAGAGGTGGTGGTACATGCCTGTAATCCTACAGCTCTGGGAGGCTGAAACAGGAGAATATCAAAGTGGAGTCCAACCTGGACAACTTAGAGCTTGTCTCAAAATAAAAAATAAAAAAGACTTGGGGGTGTAACTTAGTGCAAAGGCCCTGGGTTCAACCCCCAGTCTACCCACAAAACAAACCCAAAGCCCTGCTACACCCTATATCACCCATCTCAGAGTCCAATAGGGCAGAAAGAAGAAAGGGGGCCGTTGTGAGCTTCAGTGATGAGGGTCAGAGGAGCAGGAGCCCAGGGTCCCAGGACCCCGTCCCCAGTGTCAGGGTCACTTGGCCTCCAGCACGTGATGTCACCACCTACTTGCTGGCACCCTTCCTTGTGTGTTGTTCATTGACATGAGCTCCGGCCTGGTGTCAGGCTCACGCGTTGCCTTTGCAGCTGAAACCTTCAGGGATGCTGCACTCGACTGGTTTTCTTCCTGGCCCCTGGTCTTCCCTTGTCCTCTTCCTCGGCCCCATAACTACTGGAAGAGCTCTATTAGCCTTAAACAGAACCTTTTAATTTGTTTGTCTTTTTAAAAGAGACAGGGTCTCACTGTGTTATTTAGGGTGGCCTTGAACTCACTTTGAAGCCCAGTCTGGCCTTGAACTCACAGGCATCCTCTTGTCTCAGCCTCCCAAGTGCCGGGATTATAGGCATATTCTACCATGCCCAGCCCCAGACCATTTTTAAATACCATGTGTTGACTAGCTGTGGTGTGGCACAGCTGTAATTCCCAGCTGCTTAGGAGACTAAGGCAGGAGGATCACAAGTTCAAACCCTGTTTGGGCAACATAGTGAGAGCCTGTCTCAAAAGTAATATAAAAGCCGGGTGTAGTGGCACACACCTGTGATCCCAGCATGTGTGAGGTGGAGGCAGAAGGATCACCATGAGTTTGAGGTCAGCCTGGGCAACATAGATCAAAGAGTCAAAAAAAGCTGGGCACGTAGCTCAGTGGTAGAGCACTTGCCTAGCATGGTTAAGGCCCAGGGTTCCAGCCCCCATTCAGCAAGATAAAATATAATCACACATCACTCTTGTCAATGGAAACAAAATTAATTGGTTTTCCAAGAGACTTACTTGTAGTGTTAATTACTTTCCACCTGGAGAGTCACTGATCTGTGCTTTCTACCAAAGATTGGCCTCTAGCACTGAGCACATGGCCTGTAATCCCAGCTACTGAGAAAGCTGAGGCAGTAGGATTTCAAGTTTGAGCCTCATCTGAGCAATTTATAAAGACCCTGTCTCAAAAATAAAAAGAGCTAAGGATGTAGCTCCATGATCAAGAAGTTGCCTAGCATATACAAGGCCCTAGGTTCCATCCCAAGCACCACACACATGAAAATCCTTAAAATGAAATCCATCCAGGTGTACTGCCTGTAATCCCAGCCCTTGAGAGGCTGAGGCAGGAGGATCACTGTGAGTTCGAGGCCAGCCTAAACTACATAAGTGTCAGACTAGCCTGCACTACATGGGGAAACCACGTATCAAAAAAATTTTTTTTAAGTTACAACTTTTTAACATAGAAAAATGAGCATAATTCCTAAGCGTGCAGCCATGATTTACCCCACATCATTATTCCATGTGTTCACCAAGAGGGTCAGGAACAGGACCTGCCAGCACCCCAGAAACCACCCACCTGCCCCTTTCCAAATACTTACCCTCCTCCTCAAAGGAACACGGTCCTGACTTCTCATCACTATGACTTGAAAATTCTACAGTTGCTGAGTGTGATGGTGCATACCTATAATCCCAGCACTTGGGAGGCTGAGGCAGAAGGATCATTTTGAGTTTGAGACCAGCCTGGGCTACAAAGTGAGCTCAAGACCAGCCTGAACTGCATAGCAAGACCTTGTCTCAAAAAGACAAAAAGAAAAGAAAATTCTACAGTCGCAGCTGCCTTGCCCACGAACTGAAGGCCTGCAAGCAACTGTTATGAATTAAATAAGAATTTGGATTCCCCAGGGCCTCACTCCATGGTCAGTTAGCTAAAGGTATATATCAAATTATTTTCAATTAATAACTTGGGGGGGGCACCGGTAAAAGCATACACAAAAACAAACTGAACAGGTAAGAAGCATTTACATCCACTGTATGGTTGAAAATTAAAATATGGCCAGGAATGGTGGCACATGCTTATAATCCCAGCACTCAGGAGGCTGTGGCAGGGCAATTGCTGTGAGTTCAAGGCCATCCTGAATTATGTAGTAAGATCTCTCAATTTTTTTAAAATGTCGGTTAATACCTAATGATGAGGAGAGACTGGGGGGAGGGACAGTTCCATTTACTATTCTGAAAGTATATGATACAGTTCTTTGGAGACAATTAGCTAACACCTAGCAAAATTTAGTCTCATTTTGAGGTGCTGAGGTTACACCCACGGCCTGGAGCATGCTAGGTGAGCAGTCTACCACTGAGCTACACACCCAGCCTCCTAGCAGAATTTTATTTTATTTTTTTCTAGAAGCAGAATATATTTATTGAGGGAAAGAAAGCTTCTGTCAGAGAGAGAGACAGAGGTGGGCCTGAGGGGGTTGCCCCATAGCAGAATTTTAAATGTGCATACTTTCTGGCCAGCAAACCAAGCCCACTTCTAGAAATCTGGCCTCTAGAAATACCTGCAGTGACTCTGCACTATGCCTCAATTCCCCGCTCCTCCCGCTTTTTTTAGACAGGGTCCTGCTGTCAGCTCCAGGATGGACTTGAACTCACTATGTAGCCTAGGCTAGCTTCCTACTCGTGGTGGTCCTGCCTCAGCCTCCCAAGTGTTGACATTATAGGTGTGCACCACCGTACCCAGCTGTTTCTAAAATTGGGATAACTGGGAGGCTGAGGCTAAGGTCACACAGTGAGTTTGGTCAGCCTGGGGTACATAGTAAGACCCTATCTTTAAAAAAAAATAATAAAAAATACCAAGCCAAATAATCCTACTTGGGAGGCTGAGGCTGGTTTGAGATTGATCGCAGGTTTAAAGCCATCCTGGACAATTAAGGTCCTGTCTCAAAAAAAAAAAAAAAAAAATACGAGCACACAGCACACCTCATCCTTCAGGACTCTTGCCTTTGTTTTGCTTTTGGTGCCACTGGAGCTTTAGGGTAAAAGCCTGAGGTCCAGGAGTCCTAGCAGACGAGGCTCAGCCGCCTGCCCATGTCCCCAATCGAGGAGGCAGGGAAGAAGCTGTCATCAGCAGGGCCATGCTGGGAATCACGGATAAAGAGCATCAAGATCTGGCCATGAGGGGCGGCAGCTCTTGGGTTCTATAGGGCAGGGGAGCGTAGGCCAGGGCTGAGTGTTTGCTCAGCCGGGAGTGTGCACAGCCGGCACTGCAGCTGATCCCAGTCAGGCTGTGTGATTGGTACCTTGGGCCAGGTTCAGCCATCATCCCTTGAGGGGCATTTAGGTTCCCAGTGGCCGCTCCTGATTTGGGGGCAGCCTCACTTCCTGTCCTGGTAATTGCACCTGTTGGGGGTGGGGAGGGTTGCTAGGCTCTCCGTTTCCAACCTTTCCTGGAATCCAAAGTGACTGCAGGTTTAGGACAATGACCAGAGACTTCTAGGCATCGCCCCAGCAGTTCTGGAACTGGATGTTGACAAATCTGATCACTGGATGTTCCTGCAATTAGTTACTCTTATCTTGGCATCCTCAGGCTTGCAGAGGGCGAGATAGACCGGTAGGTTTAGGGCTAGTCAGACTTGTATCACAGACTGCCCGGGAGTGATTAACAAGCCTCTGCAGAGCTGAGCAGGGGTCTGACACAAAGCGTTAAAGTAATAAATGAAGGAAACTGAAGGAGAGATGCCAAGCTCCACTCTGCTCTTAGTTACCCCCCGGGCATCTGCTGGCCCAGCTTTCAGATCCCTGCTACCTTGGTACCTTGGGCCTGTTTACTTGCTGCTTCCCCAAAGACCAATAAACCAACAAACTGCTAACTTGTTCTACCACCTGCCATCCCCCTCAGGGAAATAAAACTGGATCGGTGTTTCACAAGGTGCGATCCCAGGCAGGCTTGCTAAAAATCTAGATTTTTTAGTCCCACCCCAAACTCACTGCACAAAAATACTGCGGAAGCACCCGGGAGTGCTGCCTTTAGCAAATTTCCAGCTGTTTTTCCGCCTGCTGAAGTCAAAACCTCCAGGTAAACCTGGGGCGGGACCCGCTGAATGCAGCTGGAGGACCCGAGCGCCAGAGGGCGCCACTCTCTCGCGGCCCGCGCGTCTCGCTGCCGGAAGGGCGCTCTGTCCGTCGCTGCGCAGCGCTCGATCACTCCTTTCCGCGTCCGGCGTCCCCTACAGTCATGGCCGCCGCAGCTATTGCCGCGGGTGCCGGGGAGCCCCTGTCCCCAGACGAGTTGCTCCCAAAAGGTGACGCTGAGAAGACTGAGGAGGAGCTGGAAGAGGACGACGATGACGAGGTACCAGGGCCCCGCGGGGCGCGGGGCGGGCAGTGGGCTGGCCCGGGGGTGTGGGCTCCGCGTGCTGTGACTCTGGACTGAGGTGGTCTCTTCGGGAGGCGGGGTTAGGGACCCAGCTGGGCCCCGGGGTGCGCTAGCTCGGGGGGGTTCGGTGGCTCCTGGGGCCGCAGCGGGACCGG
Source organism: Dinomys branickii (assembly GCA_004027595.1). Classification (NCBI taxonomy): domain Eukaryota; kingdom Metazoa; phylum Chordata; class Mammalia; order Rodentia; family Dinomyidae; genus Dinomys; species Dinomys branickii. The sequence goes on along the minus strand of PVLD010010497.1, from coordinate 40,829 downwards.
ATGTGCCTCCCGCTGCTTTGGCCAAGACCCGCACCTTCTCTCCCGCAGCTAGACGAGACCCTGTCAGAGAGACTCTGGGGTCTAACGGAGATGTTCCCCGAGAGGGTCCGGTCCGCGGCCGGAGCCACTTTTGATCTCTCCCTCTTCGTGGCTCAAAAAATGTACAGGTAAGTGGCGAGGGCAAAAAAAAAAAAAAGACACTGGGAGTGTGCGGGGGTGACTGGTGCTGTGAAAGAGCACAGGCTTTGGAAGCAGTAGACCTGGGTTCGAGTGACCTTGGACTGATTGATTGCCCCCTAACCTTTTTCTTTTTTGTTTTTGTTTTTTTTGGTCTGTTTGAGACAGGGTCTCGCTGTGCAGTTCAGGCCGGCCTTGAGCTCACTTTGTAGACCAGGCTGGCCTTCAACACGCAGCAATCCTCCTGCCTCAGCCTCCCGAGTTACGGGATTACAGGCGTGCACCACCACGCCCTGCTCCCAAACCTTTCTGAGTTTCAGTATCTTTTTCTATAAAGTGGGGATTCTTACTTAGCAAGGTCGTTATGGGGATCGTTTCAGGTAATTCATGTCTGAGCAGCTTAATAAGAGCTTAGGAGAATGTGAACAGCTGTTACTAGACAGTACAGCTCTCAGACCAGCTACTCCTGTCCGTTGTAGGTGTGTGGTGCAAAGAGGGAGTAGAATGCACTTAAAGAAGCACTGGTGTACTAGGGGAGACCTTTGCTTATTGGCTCATTCTTGCCCAGGCTGCCTGCTTGTTTGCATCTTTCCATGCTTGTCCTCCCTCTGCAGGTTTTCCAGGGCAGCCTTGTGGATCGGGACCACTTCCTTTATGATCCTGGTTCTTCCTGTTGTCTTTGAGACTGAGAAGTTACAGATGGAACAGCAGCAGCAGCTGCAACAGCGGCAGGTAAGCCTGGCCCCGGGCTGTGTTGCCAGTGGGAGACTCGGGTTATTTACATCTCCCGCACGGGGCAGAGGGGGAGTAATGTGGGGGTGGGGCTTGGGCTGGGACCCGTGCTCAGCGGTGTTCCTGTGCCCCATCAGGCATGGTGAACGTGACAGCTCTGGGCCTTGTACAGTGTCTTACTCTTCTTTTTCTCTTCCAGATACTTCTAGGGCCTAACACAGGGATCTCAGGAGGAATGCCAGGGGCTCTACCTTCGCTTCCTGGAAAGATCTAGATTATTAACTGATAACATTTGAGCTGTCTTGGTGAGAGAAGTTCAAACTCAGTTGTTTGAACTGTTGATTGTAATTTTTTTTTTTTTAAACTTAGGCACATTGATCTAAACTTGGGAGAATTCTCCCTTCGTTGTTTCATGGAGAATCCCCACCTGCAGCTGTGCCCTCCGCGCTGTCCGTCACTGTCCTATCCTTACTGATACCAGAGTGCAGCTATGCAGACGGTTACTTCAGCTCTGGCCGCCCCACCCCTTAGTCAGCTGCTCCTAACTACCCCATGGTGGGGTAGAAACTGACACCAGTGGGAGGGACGGAGCCCCGAACATTAATGACTGGTTTTGGTTTTTTATTTTCTTCTTTCCAAGAACAGCCATGTTGCAGAGGGCTGAGCACAATAGAAAGCCGACACAGTACAGTACAGCAGCAGTGCAAAGCACTAGAAACCCCTGTGTGTGTCACAACAGGCAGCTTTTGGCAGCTTCAGCCACAGGATGAGGATGATGGGGGCTGTGGGGGCAGAGCAGGGGCTTATTTCCTCTGCACATTTTGGCTATCAGACCTGTATGTAAAAAAAGGTCAGTGTTCACTTTTTGTATTTAAAATTAAAAATTATTCCAACTCAAAGTGTTATCCATGTGTTTGTCACAGGTACCTCAAAATTACAACCCATTTTAGAAGGCCCAGAGATACACAGTACCTCAGATTTCCTCACCAAGGCCAGCACCTCCATCTCCACTGATCCATCTCATAGGCCCAAATGAATTCTAAGTTTCCAGAAATGAAAAAGAAAAATTTCATTTTTTTGTCATGACCCTCTTAATAGCAGTCTTTGCCATGATTCAAGTAGTTTCAGCCCACCAACCTAAAGCAAAAGACCAGGTCTGTGTACTTGTGCCCTGCAGTAACATTGTAGTTACCAACTCCACAGTAAGTACCAATTTCTAGCCCCAGTGTAGAAGTTTGCGAATAGAACTTTTTTGTGACCTGGTTTTTAGAAAATTGCCTAGATGAATCAGTGATGGTGAAACCAACTGCAAGCCTGTCTTTGAACTTTGTAGTTTTTCCATTTACCATAAATTTTTAATGAGCATCAAACATACCATGTACGTGGATCACTTATCAGAGTACTATGCAATTTAAAGTGGTAGTATTCTTTTAACAAGGAGGAAGTCACCACAAAAAGGTTAAAATAGTGTGCACAAGGCCTTGTAATAAGAGCCAGATTTGGATTCAGCCTTCTAAGTACAGACCCTGCTGTGGATTCAGGCAGCCTGGGCCCAATGCATGGCCTTTCACCTTTTAACTAAGGACAAACCCTGATCCCAGTCAGCAGGTACAAACTTATATCTACCTCATGGCTTCTTCAAATTGCCAGGCCTAGTTTTTAAAATTAAGGTAAACTGCAAAACACCACAGGTGGGTATAGTGGTGGTGGTACATGCCGGTAGTTCCAGCACTCAGGAGGCTGAAGCAGAAACATCAAGGGCTCAATGCCACCCTGACTACCTAGTGAGACCCTCCCTGTCTTGGAGGAAAAGAGAAAGTTTTGGGTACTTTCTGAGTCAAATATTTTGCTTGGATTTTTCAGGTAAAAAGTTTAGAGTTTAATGTAACTCAAAGGTGACATGACAGTAATGAATTCCTTTAAAGTGGCATCACACTTACTTTTCTTTACATAATTACAGAATTCAAGCCGGGGGTGGTGGTGATGCCTGTAATCCCAGCACTCGGGAGGCTGAGACAGGAGGATCTTTATGAGTTTGAGGCCAGCCTGGGCTACAAAGTGAGCTCAAGGTCAGCATGTCTCAAAAAGACAAAAAAAATTAGAATTCAGGCAGACGAGACTTATGTATGGAATTTTCCATTTTTAATATTTGGTTAAACAAAATACATCTTTGTAAACAAACCCAGCACAAGGCCAACAACAACAAAAAAGAACAAAAGCAAAAAAACAGCCTGGGGTTGCCCCTTACTGGGCATCAGGGTCAGACCTCCCTTTACAGGAGTGGGCTTTCTGCGCTGGGGCATCAGCATGGGTCCCTGTTCCTAAGCACCAGAATCTGATATGAACAGAGAAACCAGCCCTGAAATGTTTAAGTGTCTGTGTATATTCCATTGGCTTGTGTACTCCATGTGCATGGACTCCTCTGAAGTGCCATTTGCACTGGCCCAAGCAGTTTGTGGAGAGGAGTTCCACCCCCCAGGAAATGGCTATCACTAACAGTGCCAATGGACCATGGTTCAACTTGTAACAATCAGCACGGGTTGCTGGAACTTCCTGGCTGGGGTGGCTGGAATGTCACTGTACAGGGGTAGAGAGCGCCCTGTGGTGCCAAGCCAGTCTGGTGTAGAAAATGGTGCAGAGGAGACCACGGCCAGTTGCTGAGGGTATAATGCAGTTGCCGCTTGGGACCTCGTTACTTGGCATAGAAAACGGCCTTGTTGAAGATACATGTGCAGAGAAAGTGCTGGTGTAAACATGCACTCCAGTCACAGTGGGGAGCCAACCTCTGTGTCCCCCTGAAGCTCGCTGAGCACTGACATGCAAGCCCCAGCTGGCTCTGCCGCTGGAGAGGAGTCTGGCCAGCGGGGCGTGCCTCATTCCTGCTGAGACCATGGATCTGGAAGGACTGGCCGGGTCACCCCTGCCCACCCGGTCCCGAGACAACCATGGCCACAAGTGACACGTGGTATAACTTACTTCCTCTCTTTTGTTTTTCAAAATTACAGGAGAAACGTGGCCTACAGCTATTTCAAGAGGTAGGGGGTGGGCAGTCTGGTGATTTGTAAAGGAGACTACATGGAGATGACAAACCCGGTCCTGTAACAGTGCATGTAACCACCCGACCTGAGGGCTCTGCTTCTTGTCACCACAGTGACTGAGCCTTGGAGCCCAGGACTTCTGCCAGTTCTATCTGCTCTTAAGCTCTGAGAAGCCCATCTTCCCATTATAATCTTCCCTAACCTGCTTCTGTCCCAAGCTAGTAGAATCTGCTATCAAGGGCACACAATTTTTTCTGATTTTGCAAGAGTGGACAAAGTATGAAAACTGCCCACTTTCCGTTATGTTTGCCCCAGAGCCTCCTAAATCAAGGTAGTGAAATGGTAGGGACAAAACCAGAGTGAAGAAAAGCCACCCCAGTCATCCCACATCCTCTTAGCTATGTATCTTGCCCTTGTCTTGCTAGATTGTGGGATTTAGCCACTTGGCTTCAAATACTAGAGGACTTTTCATTATAAAGTTCAAGGCTGGCCATAAACCTCCTGTAAAAGTGGGGTGGGGTGGCATTAAGGGCGGCAGACGGCCTGGCACACCGTACTGCTGCTGGGGTCCGGGAGACGATTTCCTGAGAGACACTTATGCTCTGTGTCCTTGGAGGCAGTCGCTGGGTTTTGCAAGTACTGTCTTTAGACTCACTGATGCCACAGCAGAAGAAAGTGGGTGCAGCGTCTCTGGGGAGCCTGGAGTAGCAGCAGTGACTCCAGCAGAACCTGTGTCAGGTCCTCAGAGAGAGGGGCAAACAGCTGGGACCCACCTCACCTTCTCTGATGCTAGCAAGGCTCCTGACGCTGGCCCTCAGGGCTTGGGCCCCTCCCTTTCCCAAGCATAGACAGGCGGTGGTTCTTAAGACAATCCACACACCTGTCCTACTGTACTGGCAGATCGTAAGGGGAAACCTGATGAGATGTTTGGGGAAGTGGCCAGAACAGGCCCACGGGAGAGGCCACAGCACATGGCACAGGCCTGAAGGGTGGGGCAAGGGGCAGGCGGGGCAGAACTGTGTTACACATCAGCCCTCCAGCTTTGATGGGCTTCCACCTCTTCTGGTACCACCAGCAGGAGTTCACAGTTCTTTCCTCGCAAATGATGTTTTAGAAATTTCCTACAGAGAAAGGAATAGATGAGAGAAGATGAAATGCTGGTGAACTGAATTCCAGCCTCAAGGCCACACATTCAGTAGAAATCTCATCATTGTACTTTGGCAATCCTAAAACACTCTAGTGGCCGACTATTTATGGAGGCTCCCCTCAATATGTCCAGTTAGAATTCCACCCTGAATACTCCTCACCCTCTGTTATGGTTTGTATCTGCATGTCCCCCAAATCCTCATGCAGTCATGGGGCAGGCTTCTAGATTTTTTCATTGATCCATATAGTCCAGTGCTGGGATTGTGGGTGTCAGTGCTACACTTGCCCCTGGGGCAGGTAGTTTTGAATATATAAGGGAGAGAAAGAGACTGCTTGCTGCCACTCTTTCCTTTCGCCCTTGTTGCTTTGCTGTTTTCCGATGCCATGAATAGTTGCCCTCTGCCATGTGCCACTCTACCTTGGAGCCAGCCAGCTGTGAGCTAAATAAACCTTTCCTTCCTTAATTCTGGGCGTGAAGTATTTTGTCTCAGCAATGAGAGAAATGTAACCAAGAGACCCTCATATATTACTGCTGACTGGAGCTGGTTCTGAGGAATAAAACAAATTAAAGGGCTTCTGGTTGTCTAAATAAACTTATTTTAAAAACCAACTTCTTTACCCATCTGGCTGAATGTTCAACTTCCTTTCTCTGAATATCAAAGAAATGACACTGACTGTCTCAGTGTAGAGAATGTTACAATGCCAGCTCCCAGATGGCCGGTATTCTAGACTGGAACCTGCCTACCAAAGGGAAGACAGTCCTGATGAAGGTCATTCAGGACATCATGGCACATGCCTATAATCCCAGCCCTTGGAAGGCTGAGAAGCAGGAGGATCATTTAGAGTTCAAGGCCAGATCTCATCCTGTCTCAACCCCCACCTCCGAAGGTCTTTCAGGTCAGAGACCCTGTGATTCCAAGTAAGCCAGGAAGAGCATCCTAGACACAGGAATTTATTTCCTTTGTCAAATAACCACAGATGAGCCCAACTTCCCTGAAATACCAAACAGGGGGAGCCTGGCAGCTTACCCACAGTGATTACCTGAGCTCGCTCTCGCCTCCAATCCACTCGGGCATCTTGAGTTTGGAGTCGAGGTTGTAGTAGGCTCCCCCTACCTCTCGTACGCAGATCCAGTGCTGCCTTTTGAGAGGCAGCTTGAGCGGTCCCCAGCACAGGCTGGAGGGCAGATTCATGATGAATCCCATGACATTAGTGAGAGCAATGACACCAACATCCCTGTGAAAGAGACATGGCCTCAGGCTCTGAGCCCCCCCACCAACTTGGCTTTACCATCACAGGCAGCCACCTCCCCATTCCCAAGCTCAGGGCCTGTGCCATGACCTGGTTCACGTTACCTGCGCTTGTCCCACCAAACAGCTTCATAGCCTTTGGTCTGAAGTGCTGCCATAATGACATTCACATCGTAGTTCCCATTTCCCAGCATGCTCTTCTTGTGTGGCGTCACCATGGTATTTGGAGACAACCTGCAATTCAAAAAGAGGGCTGAGACTTGCTGGTCTGCCAACTCCCACTCCTCAGTCCATACTACCAGAAAAGCACTTTATATCACTGTGCTGGAAGCTGATTTCTCCAGGTTTATCTAAGTATGCTGACCTCTGGGCTCCTGCTTTTCTCTATGGCAAACAATTTGGGGGAGTGGCAGAACCTGTCTCCCTGCCATTCAGGAAGCACCTCTACAGTGAGGTCAATGAACACAAAGGATGTTCCACGAAGAAGTCTCACTCATGAAACTCCAGCCTGCTGCAGCCTCTCTGCAGTCTTTGTATTTCCTGATCTTCCTTCCTTTATGCAAGCCTTTTGTTAAACAGTGGAGAGTACTAAGTGATACTTGTACTTGCACGGATAGTAACCGGTTACCGCTGTTTTGTTGTTTTTTCTACAGTTTAAGTGCTTTCTATTTAAAGCTTGCACACTTGGTAATCATTAAATACTCAAAGGCATAAGAGGCCTAGAAAGGTAACAAATGCACATATCAGGGCCAAATGTAAGGCACTAAAAATTAGTAAGGCCTGTGTTAATCTGGAACACATGACCCACCTGAAGGCATTCCAAACCTACGTAGCACTTGAAAAAAATTTTTAATTAAAACACAAGGTATGAATTGAAAATCTGCATGCACACACCCACACATGCACATGCATGCATGCATGTGTATATGGTAATAGAGACCCATAGCTAGGCAAGCGCTCTACCACTGAACTATACCCCAGCCCTTTTTTGAGACAAGGTCTTGCTAAGTTGCCCAGGCTGGCCTGGAACTTGTGATCCTCCTGCCTCAGCATGCCTAATTGAGATTACAGAATGTACCATGAGCTGAAAAAAATGTGTGTCAGACAAAAAAAATCTCAGCTAATATGTTGGTTGGCCCACTCGGCTTCTAGCCACTTTTTGCCAGGACTGTAACAATTCCATTTCAAGATAAGGCCTATATGCCAGGCATTTCCAATCCTATTATTTTGCTTTCAGAGATCTGTCAGGCCAGGAGCTGAAGAAAGGTCTCCTGGAGGTATGCTCAGCCATGTTTTTGACCTTTCTGTGAATGGGAGGAGGGAAAATGTGGCAAGTTCCTCAGAACAGAAGTGGAGGGCAGATGTCCAGGAGGCCATGATATGCCATCTCCAGCAAGGAACTCAGACTTGAAACACATCAACTCTAAAAATTTACCATGCTTTTTCCTTCCCCACTCTGACTTATTTTTTTCCTTTTCTTGTGCTATAGATCCAACTCAGGATCTCGGCACACACTAGGTAGGCAGTGTTCTACCATTGAGCTACATTGCTACCCCCATATCAATATTTTTCAAACATACTGTACATATGACATACTCCTACCACTGCTTAAAACCCTCCAATCACACATAAAGAATTTAATTACAATCTAGCCAGGAATGGTGGTGGATGCCTATAATCCCTGTACTTGGGAAGCTGAGGCAGGAGGATGGCAAGTTCAAGGCCAGCCTGTGCTGTATAATGAGATCAACAGCCAGCCTATACTATCTAGTGAGACCCTGACTCAGAAAACCAAAAATATATTAATAAAAACACACAGATACATACATATATACATGTGACCTAAACACCTTTACCTGCTGAACTCTGCTCTTTCCTCTCACACATGACATTGTTCCTCTTCCTGGAATACGTAAGCCTCGCATGCCCTTGGGACTCACTCGCGTCCCCACTCCCCACTGTCTGGAAATGGTCCTCCCTGCGAGCTTTGCACCTTGTAATCTGGGTCTCAAATGTTACTGCCACAAGAAACCTTTCCACCCAACCTTAGCTTATCCCAGTCACTTCCTCTTCTGCTTCTTCCCTGCCCATCTGCTTTGGCTTAATTACAACCCTTTGTCACACCAGACCCGCTTCCTCCTGTGCCTGGTTTGCCACACTAGAGTGACACCTGGGCCCTGACTGTTCAGTTGCCATGTATCATCTGCTAGGGTCCGGTGAGTGCTAGGATATACCAGGTGTTCAAGGAATGCTTCTTGAAATAGTCTGTTTATTTTTGTTGTTCTATCTCTTCCTTTCTAAATATTGGTAGACTCTTGTTGTCATTTTCTGAGACAAGGTCTCCCTCTGTAGTCAAGCTGGCCTTGAACACATGGTGATCTTTGTGCCTCAACCTGCTGAGTGCTGGGATTACAACCACACGTGGCTGACTCTTCAAAGTAAAAGGGCTGGGCCGGGGATTTAGGTCAGTGGCACAAGCGCCTGCCTGGCAAGCGCAAGGTCCTGAGTTCAAGTCTTGGTACTAAAAAAAAGTTAAAAGGCTTACCTATTCATCTGAGAGCTGGTAAAAGTGGGGGAATCAGAAGACACTAAACCCTATTCTGTAACTATGTTTTATTTTACCTATAGTATCTATTGATTACTGAAAACCTGTGCTAAGCACTATATAAGTTCTTTAATGTGTTTTTCTTCTCACAGTAACTCTATAAGGATATGAATTATTTCTATTTTATAAATCAGAAACCTGTCCACTAGGCGTGGTGGCCCATGCCCATAATAACAGCACTTGGGAGGCTGAGGCAGGAGGATTGTTGGGTGTTCGAAGTCAGCCTGGCCTAAAAGTGAGCTCAAGGCCAGCCTGAATTACATAGTGAGACCTTGTCTCAAAGAGACAAAAAATTAAAAAAGAATCAGAAACCTAAGGTTTGGTGATTGTACCTGACTTGTCCTTGAGCCCTTACAAGGACAGAAGCAGGATTCAAATTTAGGTTCATGGGGCTGGGGATATAGCTCAGTGGAGCAAGTGCCTGCCTAGCAAGCACAGGGTCCTGAGTTCAATCCCCAGTACCGCCAAAAACAAAAACAAAAAAAAAACAAATTTAGGTTCATCAGAAACTCAGGTTATGCTTGCTGTCTCACACGGAGACCAAGAAGCAGAGTGGGAGGTTGCTAAAAGCAAATGAGCAAATCCCTAAGTTCTGGGCCTAAAACAGCTTAGCAGTACAAAGGCTCTTGTTGGTACCCTAGAACACTCCTGAGAAAGCTCAGGAAAAGAAGGCCAAGCTCAAGATCTCACAGGCTCCTTCCCCCACCCCACATTCCAGTAACCTCAGTCCTTTCCACGAGGTCCTTGACCAGTACAAGGAAGAAGATCTCAATCGGGACAACACTGAATCTTCTCTTTCCACCAACCTCCCGGCAAGCATACACCTTAGAGCAGAGCTGCCACATTCCCAGTGATCCTAGTTCTTCCTGGCTTAGTATCACAGAAACTGGAAGGCACCCAATATTCCAATACCACAACTGAATGAACTAAGGAGGCAAAAAAATTTTATGCAGGAAATCTGGGAGTCCCTACTCTGTTAATCTTTACTTGTGTCTCCAGGAAAAGGGGTTACATAAGGGGCTTCAGTTCCCAAACATACTTAACCATCCAGACATTTCTTCTAAAGTTCACCTGTTGGGAATGGCATTCCGAGGATCTTCCTTCCCTGGCCTTCATCTTCCATCTCAGATTGAAATCCTTCCCTGTCTACTTCCACTACCTCTGCCCTAACTGGAGGACCCTCTAGCTCCATGCCTGGACCTCTGAAACCAGTTCTTCCACTGATCTCCTTGCTTCCAAACTCTCCTTCTACCACCTGAGCCTCTATGATCTTGCCATGGTCATCACTGTGCCACTTCGCTCCCTTACTTAAGAACTGACAGTCACACCACCTGCCAGCTCAGCCAACTCCCCAGCCCTCAGCCCTACGGAGCCTGTGGTTCTGCTCTCCCCATGCTTAGTGCCCTTCAGGCACTGTGACCACGTGGCCTCTGCGCTTTTATCCTGTCTGGCTCCAGGCCAAACCCTGCAGCTTCTTTAAGCTCCACCTCACATCCTGTCTCTTTCATCTAATCCTTCCTGGCTCCTCTGTGAAAGAGAAGGGAGACAGAGAGGAGTAACAAAGCTGAATTCACATCCAAGTGCCACCTACACTAACTGTGAGATATAATCTGTAAGGCTAAGCTGGGTGTGGTAGTACACACCTGAAGTCCCAGCTACTTAGGAGCTGAGGCCAGTTTGGGCAACATGGAGAACCTCCCACTCAAAACAAAGTTAATCTCCAAGACTGTTACACAGTATGTTTCAGTTCCCAAACCTATCTGACCACCCAGACATTTGCTGTGAATGATCCATAAAAATGGTAATGTTCCTACTTGACAAGATTTGCTGAAGAATTCATTTTACACATGTACAACTGAACAGTAAGTCCCTGAAACTCTTTCACTCTGTATCCCTGTTAGGCACTGGCACCTGATGAAACATGTCTAAACCTCTCCAGACAGGGAATGCTTGAGAACAGTTTCCATCCCAGCCTTAAGGGTGGTCTTTTTTTGGGGGGTCCCCCAGGTGCACCACACAAGCACTTGTTTATACTTTACTAATAATCAGATGCCCACTGTGTTAGCTGCTTGCACGAACTTTGTCGTTTAATCCTCCCAGCAATCTTGATATTCTGTAAATAAGGAAGCTGAGGTACAAAGGTTACTATGACTTGCACAGTCATGCACAGTTGGTGGGTGGCAGAGCCAGGGTTTAACCTCTAAACCCAGGAAAAGACTGAACAGTTGTCTGGTTCCAGTCAATTCTACAAGATCCCGTTCTGGTTCCCCTGTTAAGTTTTTTTGGCAAATGCCTATTCAAGACTGTCTCAGTGATCCCCACACAAACTTTGGGCTCTAAAGCAAGCCTTTCAAGTTTGTCATCACGTAGGTCAGAGTCAGAAGACTTGAAGTGATCTACAATGGCTCTAATCCAGATCTCCATTAATGTCCACACCCCCAGCTTAGGTTCCTGGAACTCTCTCCTGATTACTAGTGCACCTGGCTATGATGATTTTGAATTTTTATGAAAGGGAGACAGGGAGGCATTTCAGGTTCATTTCCTCCCTGATTTCCTTTTTATTAGGTCTGAGAGATGTGACATTAGCAAGTTTGGCTCAACACTCTGGAAACCTGAGGCAGGAGGAATGCATTAAGCCCAGCCTGGGCAACTGAGCAAAAACTGTGCCTCACAATAATTTTTTTTTTTTGTCTTTTTGAGACAGGGTCTCACTGTACAGTTCAGGCTGGCCTTGAGCTCACTTTGTAGAGCAGGCTGGTCTTTAACTCGATCCTCCTGCCTCAACCTCCCAAGTGTTAGGATTACAGGCATGTGCCACCAGGGCCCAGCTCAAAGTAAAACTTTAAAAGAAGAGGGCTAGGGGTACAGCTCAGTGCAAAGGCCCTGATTCAATCCCAGGCACTGCAAAAAGAAATCCTCAGTACTGCAAAGGGTGAGGGGAAGGAGAAGAAGGGAGGGAGGGAGAAAATACGGCTCATAATTTCCTAATTTTTTTCCTCCCAGTACTGGGGTTGAACCAATGGTCTCACGTGTTAGGCAAGGGTTGTACCAGAGCTGCATCCCAGCTTAAAAAAACACCAGCCTTTGTTTTGTTTTGTTTTTTGAGACAAGGTCTCACTAAATTGCCAGATTAACCTCAAACTTCCAATCCTGTTGCCTCCTGAGTAGCTAGGATTAAAAGCATGCACCACATCTGGCATCCTGATGTTTCTAAATAAAACACAGATTATGGATCCAGCCATGTAAGTACTCCATGACTATGTTTGCCTGGCTCTTGGACAAAATATTCAAATCCTTTCCTCAACTTGTAACTACCAATAATTTAAATGTGTTCTCCCCTACCTGCTCAGAGACCTCTAACAGAGAAGCTGGAGTGCCTACCCTTTATAGCACAACAATATCCCTAGTCTCTTTGCCCTTGCCACTTGTCATTAGTTCCTGGTTCCATGTAGATGTTTAGCAGATATTAAGCAATCTTTCACTCAAGGAAACCCAGTTGAAAACTCCTGCTATTACCCTCCCCCAACCACGCTAGTTTTCATCTAATTAGATTGTAACAGTGTATTTGGGAGAAGAATGCATAGCTAGCTCCAAGAAAGTCTCACCACTGACTAGGGTGGGTCCTGCAAAATGGGTGAGCCCTGAGTATTTTCAAAACCACTTAGTCAACTTGCTACTGTATCATTTCTACTATCCTCCTTTCTCAAAGCTTAGATACATACATGGTAAACTGTCTGCAGTAAACATGGCTGATGACACTGGCCCAGTGTCTCTGAGCCTTCCTCCGGAACCCAGCCTGGCTCACAACTGACTTTTCCCTTCCTTGTCCCTTAGTGCTGGCCAGTGATTCAGCTCAGTTCTAAGTTCCTACTCATTTCTCCTCCAAGTGAGTCATCCCATATCCACAACTCTGCTGAAACTCCACCCAGCTGGCTGGGTGCGATCACTCTCCTGCTAGCTGGCTAAAATTCAACTGCTAAGATGAACTTCCTCTCAACAAAATAGCACTTATCAACAATTTCTTCCCATTTCAACCACTCATTAGTCACACCTTCAACACTGCAGAGAACTTCTAGTTCTTACACTTGACAGCTTTATTTTTTGTCCATCAAGATCTGATGAGAGATTCCTTTTTCCACTTCTAAATGGCTCCTAATTCCACAGTACTCTCTTCACCCTCATCTTTTCTAAGGCCTGCTCAAGGTATAACTCCAAGATGTCCTGTTCAACTCGTTGTCTCTACAGTGCTTTGCGGTCGGTGCCTGGCACAAGCAGCTGCTCAATGTTTGTTTTAAAAATTCCATCTTCTCTTTCTCACCTTTTCTCCCTTTGCTTTTTGCTCTGTATTTCTTCCACGCTTTTGTTCCTACCTATACATACAGAATCTTTCCATATAAAATGCTCTATGCAGAATTTTACTTCTGGAATTCTCTCTTACACACTGGTTTGTTTTTATTCTCAGGTGGATCTTTATATGGTGCTGACAGGAACAGAGGAGGGCAGTACAACTTGTAGAAACTTTAAAGGGCATTCAGGAAACCAAGGTAGGAGGACTGCTGGGAGTCTCAGGCCAGTCTGAACTACACAGCAAGACTGTCTCAAAAAACAAACAAACAAACAAAAAAACAAAAGCTTTAAAAAGAACAGGTCCCTGGTTCCATGTGGATGTTTAGCAGATATTAATTAATCTTTCACTCAGGAAAACCCCAGCTGAAAACTCCTGTTATTATCCACAAACACTCAGTAATAATCACAGTCTACATCTTCAGTCCTGGCTTCAGGTACTAGTAGTGTGACCAGTTGCTGCTGATACAACAGCTCAGACAAGCCTTTGCAGTCTGCAAAAACCAAGAGACAGGCCCCGCAGCCACAAACCTTGAGTCCAATCCTGTCATGAACAGCTCTCTGCCACGATTTCCTTGTCTGGAAAAAAGGCAAACAACAGAGTTGCCCTGTCCCCCATTTGGTATGAGGACCAGATTAGCACAAGGGAAGCACTCAGAACAGTGCTTTGCACTAAGTGTTCCTGTGTTAATCATCTCATGATCATTCCCCTTGTTAGATCAGGGACCAAATTTATAGAAGACTTCTCCTCAGTGTGATTGTACAGAGAATTGTTATATCTGACATTTATTCGTTAGTGGATAAAACTCTGCAAATCACTTAAACTGAGGCCCATTTCCTAAGGTTGTTTCAGGATCATCAATATATATTGTGAAGTATAAAGCACACTCAAATACTATGAATTCTTTTATTCTTCTTAGTTGGGCTTTTTGTTTTTTTTGGTTTTTTGAGACAGGGTCTCCCTATGCTGTACAGGTTGGCCTTGAGCTCACTTTGCAGCCCAGAGTGGTCTCAAACTCTCAACAATCCTCCTGCCTCAGCCCCCTGAGTGCTTTAGCTTTGGATTAGGAAATAATCTGCAAAAATCTAGTTAGGCGCAGAAGAAAAATTTATGGTTGGCCAAAATAAACAGTTCAAGGGACTAGGTAGTCCTGGTACATGATTTGGTGATCTGAGACATGTTCTCTTACCTCCCAGGGCCCCATTTCCTGCAGAGTGCATCTACTTGCTGCCCAATGGGCATGATGCAAATAACACATCTGCTCTGCTAAGGCGAAGGCACTATTCAGGATATTACTGGCATTAGGAAATAATTACTCTCTTTGTAGTTCTGTCAGCATGCTTGAATTAACATTCTTTTAAGAGAAAGCCTATGGTTCTTCCAGGGAAAGTGGTCCACACCTATTCACATATGCTGTGACTGATTCTGGCTGTGACTCAGGTTCCTGTGCTGCAGTAATTTCATTTCTAAGTAAAGGAATAAAGAAAGTGTCGTCTGCAAGTGTCAATGTGCCCTGCTTAAAGACGTCTCCGGTTTTCCTTGCCCTGAGGACTGGGCAAGCCTAACCCTTTCTAGCTGGAGTGATCAGATAGGCTCATGGCCAAGGTTGCTGTGGACTGCAGACATGCTCTGGGTCCACCCAAACACTACTGAACAAATTCTCAAACCCTGCTTTATTTATTTATTTAGTCAGTCTTTTTGAGTCGGGGTCTCACTATGCAGTTCAGGCTGGCCTTGAGTTCACTCTGTAGCCCAGGTTGGTCTTGCACTCACAACTCCTGAGTGCTGGAACTGCAGGCTTCCACCACCATGAATGACCCAAACCCTGGTTTAAAAAGAGTCTACAAAATCAAAGAAAAAGCTGAACTTCTATCTGCTTGTGGCGCAGCATTTAAGTAGTAAGAAAGGCTATCTAAAATGAAGTGTAAAGGGGGTGGGCAGGGATCTGGAGTCAAGCCTCAAATCACAGGTCTGCTCTCTAGGAGATACATGGATAGATTATCGACCTTTCTCCCCTTTTCCCTATCAGTAAAACGACTGTTGAGAGGGGGCCACATAAAACAACGTATAAAAAGCACCAAGGCCAGCATGTGGCTTCACAGAAAAACTGGGTACTGCGTGTACACCTTGCTTGTGGTAACTACCACATTTCAACCTCTGATGACAGATGACTGTGGACATGATCTTGTTCTCCTTCTAGACTGTAAACTCAGTGGCAGGATTTGAGAGGGCAACGTTACAGCATAAAGGTCAACAGCAGACATACAAATCTGATCGCAACCCTGGCTCCAATGCTTGTTACACTACCGTGGCCACATTACCGCACTTTGCTGAGCGCTGTCTTCATCCATAAAATGGAAATAACAACATGCGAGTGCACAAGTGTGTTTCTGTGTATAACAGATTCCATGAAGTTCCCAAACAGATCTCTTGAAAGAACATAACTAAGGGATGGGGATCTAGCTCAGTGGAATAAGGGCCTGCCTGGCAAGCACAAGGTCCTGAGTCTGATCCCTGGTACCACACACAGACAAAAAAAAGAACACAACTAAGGCCTCAGGATATGGTCCATAAATGGAAGTGGCCAGGCATGGTGGTAATGCCTGTAATCCCAGCACTCAGGAGGCTGAGGCAGGAGGATCGCTGTGAGTTCAAGGCCAGTATGGGCTACATAGTGAGTAAGGCCAGCCTGTACTACATAATGAGACCCTGTCTCCAAAACACAAGGTCACAAATGGAAGTTATTCTCTTTCCCATTCCTGCATCCTTTGCACCTCCTCACCACACCTAGTTAATACTTGCAGGTTTGAAGATTTATGTACCTGAGACGCTGCCCCACCCACGCAAATTCAGAAATACCAAGAAATGGGCATCAGGATGCCAAGAAGTAGCTCCCTACCTCTGGAAAATCTCTTGCAGCGTTTCCCGTGTGAAGGCGTTGCTGTCCTGGAAGACGTTATTCAGGGCATGGAGGGCACAAAGTTCCCGGCGCTGTTTCTCATGGTAGATTTGTGGGGGCGCTGCTTGGGGCAACTCCAAGGATTCAGATTTGGCCTTGTCTCCTTTCCATGGCACGCAACTCATGTTTTTTGTTTTAGGTTCCAGAGAGGGCTGAAAACACCCCACCCTTCCCTCCTGAGGAAGATGGACGCTTCTCAGTCTTTTCAGGGCTCCTGAGGTCCACCTTATTCTCTGGTGTCCGTGACTTATGCTTTGTCACTAGGAGAAAAGGCTGGAATCAAAAAGGAAAAAGAAAAATCCAACTCTTCTCTCTTCTTAATAGAAAAATAACTTTTGGACTAGTTTATATCGCCTCAAAGTGCACGGGTTTTTCTTTTTTAAATCATATAAAATAAAAGACCTTGCTGCTCTTTCCTCACCCTCCTCCAGAAAGACAAGATCTCCTTGCTGTGTCTTCCTCTCTGCAAATGCCAACCAGGCCTCACTGCAGGAGGACCGATCGGTATAGGTCACATCGCTCCTTTTCTTCCATCTCCTTCCAATCACGACCCCACCAAATCAAAAAACAAGGCCTAGAAGGTGGTGGATAAAACGCACTGCTCAAGCAGCTAGAGGCGGCCAGCCAGCGCGGGGTCGCAAGGCGCGCTGGGGCCTCTGGGGCAGCCCTCCATCCCCTCGGGCGCGGCGGGCACGACTCCTTGCGAAGCTGGACTCTGGTCCTCTCGCCGCGGCCCTGCGGAGAAGATAACTGCTCAGCCCAGGTCGGCCACCGCCAGCCCCGGGCACGCCCGGGACTGGGTGCGACCGGCCGGGCCCCTGTCCGCGGCCTGTAGGGGTGGGGCTGGGCATTCGCCGCGCCCTCTCGGCCTGGGCCCACCCGCTCCTCACCCCAAGCCGACCTCCGCGCGCGTCACGTGAGCTCAAACCCAGGCGCCCTCCCGCCGCTCCCCGTACCCCGGCCCCATCCCCATCCCCCACACCCCATACCCGTGGTGACAGCTCTCGATGGTGCCGCCAACCGCCCCTCGCTGCCTCCCGGACGTGCTGGCCGCCACCTGGGCCGCGCGCGCAGGCGGGAAGGCGCGCGCACCTGAGCCCGACGTCAGCAGCCGTCTCCCCGCGCGCGCTCCGGAAACGCCCTCTCGTGCCAGCCCCACCTTCCCGCCCAGACGTCACGCGTGACGTCAACATGACGCCAGGGGCGCCAGCTTTGGAACCACCGCGGCCGCGAATCTGTGGAGCGCGCGTGGGCAGTGCCAAGGGCTGTGGAGACTGCGAAGCGCGGCAGGTTGCGGGGTAGCCGCGGCCAGGGCGGGTGTCTGGCCTGGCAGCGACCCCGTCCCGAGGCAGGGAGACCCGCCTCGGCACCCGCCCACTGCCTCTCTGGGCAGAGGCAATGTGCCGGGGCGTTGCCCCAGCCTGGGGCAGCCCTTCGCTGCGTGCCTCACCGCGCCCTCGCAGGGCACAGTGCTTCCTCGAACCTGGACTGTGGGTTCTGCCCTGTTTTTTGCCTTGCGTCCCACCCCACCAGGTGGTTTCGAAAGAGATCGGGCACAAATTTTTTTGGTTAGTGAGCAAGACCACCTCGCACTCCCCGAGCGCCGAGGGTTAGCGCCTCGCCAGCGGGAAGGAGTCCTATTTCAGGTCTTAGCCTCGTGTTTCGGTTCAGCCCACACAAACCGCTGCCTTTTTGCCCCGCCCCGCACGGCGGCTGTCTGCGTTTTCTCAAGCCGTAGCTGAGAGTTTTGTTTGTGTCAGGAGGCAGGCATGCAGGTTTAAGTGGATATTTTTCATTTTACTCTTAGGGCACGTGGAAGGCATCACGAACCCCTCTAGCTGCCCTCTTCTGAATCTTTATTCAGAAAATAGGTAAAACATTAAAAAATCGCACTTCCTTAAGTCACCTGGACCCTGTTTTGACGACTCTCAAAACCCTTCTGCTTCACGGTGGTACTTAATATACTTGAGCGATTACCACGTTAGTAGAGTCCGAGGCTCTTCAGACCCCTGTTGAATTATCTTAAATTTTTCTAATTTGTAAGCCACCTAAGGCTATGGTATACTTACATAAGGTTAGTTATTGAGGGTTTACTGCGCAACAAACACTGTTGTGCTTTACATATATTAAGTTATTCATTGCCAATTATCTTATTAAGCGCTTCTCCTTTTAAAGAAGAAAACTGAAGTTTAAAAAAGTTAATCAAGTTGCTCAAGGTCACACACCTCTGACAGATACAGAATTTGAACCTAAACTGACCTGTCCTCACAAAGAGGATGTAAAGACATTCTCCTGTGGACCAGGGAATCCCCCCTGAAATGTTATTTTAGACTTTCCCATTCAATTCCAAAAAGCACCTACTCTGAGTATATCTTTTTTGGGCAAATATCTTTTTTAGTGGGAAGGGCATGTTTTTTTAGACTTTTAGTTTTTATTGGGTTATCAGGTAGTACATCCTGAACTTGAGCTCTGTCTGGAAGATCCAGTGGGTGAGTCAGGCAAAGTATCAGTCTGCATGACGGAGTGAATATAACACAGCCCTCTGGTTGCCAAACTGTAGACTTCTCTCTCCCCAGAGACGGATCGCTTTTGCACCACACACTGGGCAGCCATCTTCCGATTCAATTCTGATGCTACCGCTACCTGAAGACAGCAGGTTAAGGAACTCAGGCCCACCAGACTGCTGCTCCTTTAGGGTGCAAGCCCAAGCCTTTGGAATTTCTGGTTGGCCAGCTCCATAAAGCAGGGTACCCGTGACCTCCTCCTTCCTCCTATTAACCTGCTCAAGCAGCTCACAGAACTCAAGGAAACACTTGCCTTTTACTATAAAGGATATTGCAAAGGATGCAGATGAACAGCCAGATGGAAGGGAAACAGCAAGATGTATGGGAAGGGGCATGGAGCATCTGTGCTGCTCTAGGTATGATACTCTCCAGAAATCTCTTATGGGTTTAACCTGGAAGCCACTCAAAATTGGTCCTTTCTGGTATTTGTGTGTGTGTGTGTGTGTGTGTGTGTGTGTGTGTGTGCTGGAAATCGAACTCAGAACCTTGTGTTTGCCAGGCAGATGCTGTGCCACTGGACTGTATCTCCAGCTCTGTTTTTTTTTTTATTTTAAAGACAAAAGAATGGAAACATACCAATAACCAAACAGACATAAACCAGACTAACACAAAAAAATAAAGAAAGTACAAAATTATAGAGAAGATAATAGGGAATTAACAATGGTTGCTGTATTACATAATATCTTCACATTTGTGACTTGGTTATACAAATAAAGGCACGTAGGATTAATCAAACAATTTTCTCCACTGTCATCTTTGTCGTTCTCACAGCCAATCAGTCATCTTCCCTCTGATAATAACGGTACTTTTTGGTTTTATTCATTCCCTCAGGCTCTCACATTGGGAAGACACACGGCTGCTTCAAATTATGCTGGCCGCCATCTTCCCAGAAGTCCCCCACTGGTTGTTTTTTAATGGAAACCCCATTACATAGGCATGACAGAGTGAAAACTGTTCCTTAATCATCAACTTAAGCTTCAGTCCTCCTCCCAGAAGTTGGGGCTGAACCCCCAACCCTTTAATCTTGCTTTGGTCTTTACAGCCCCCATCTACCATCAGTTTACTAGTATCAAAAAAAATATTTGTTACTTAGGAGATTCCAGCAATTTTATGAACTATATAACCAGAAGTGGGAAGAAGACCAAATGCACATTTCACATTAGCACAATCAATTAGTATGGAATACAATGCCTTGATATTTGACTTTTCTAACAAACCAAGGTTTTACTATTTTAACCACTCAAGGGACCCAGACAGAAGAGTATATGGGATGCTGGTGAGCAGTCCAGCCAGGAAAAACTAACCACATCAGAAAAATGATCAAGACCGCTGAAGCTGCATGATTCTTGTCTCAAGTTTCCAGCTGTGTTTCTACAAAAAGGATTAATGTGGCAGTGTGGGTGGCTGTGGGGGCTATGTGGGGTTGAGTCAGCTGTGACCCTGCAGTGGCCCGTGAACCTTGTGAACCTGGACAAAGCAGCAAGCATCAAGGCCCTGAGTTACGCCACCACTCTAAGCTGTGTCTGATGCTATCTGCCTCTGGAGCCACGGTGAAGCACTAGCAGAACCTTGACCCGCCAACAGACCTCAAGTTGGAAGGCCCCTTCACAGTTGAAGTCACTAAAAATCTTAAATTGTGAAATCTGTCAGCTAGCAGAGTGTGTTTCCAAGTGAAGATTACAGCATCTCACCAGTACTGGGGAAGGCCCAGCCATGAAATTACTGACTCAGGGTCGGCCGTGACAGTCATGGGACAGCCCTCTGACTATAAGCCAAGTGAGAAGAGCAAACGCAAGTTCATGGTACGATTTTCACTCCACCAAACACTTCAGATAAGGAAGCTGGGTGGAAAGGGAGAGCCCCTGGTGAAAAAGAATGAATTTTCAAGTGAGATGTGTATGTGAGATCCCAAATGAAAGTATAAATTAAATGTTAGGGAACCTGGGAGAGCTATTCCACTGAATGTAGCTAAACAAGATGGAGTGCTCGCTTTGGCAGCACACATACTAAACAAGCTGGACTCATCCTCAAACTACAGTATTTTCCTCAATGGTAACTGAAGGAAGGAAGCTAATGGAGTGTGGAAAAGACTTCAGAGGGAAATGATACACTGTCAGAAGAAAACCTACACCCGGTGGGGCGTGGTGGTGACACACGCCTGTAATCCCAGCACTCAGGAGGCTGAGGCAGGAGGATTGTTATGAGTTTGAGGCCAACCTGGGCTACAAAGTGAGCTTAAGGCCAGCCTGCATTGGGAGAACCTGTCTCAAAAAGACAAAAAAAGAAAACCAACACTTGAAAGGTGGCAGTTTAAAGCTCAGAAGGGGAGCACATTCAGATAAGCCTAGCTAAACGTCAGCTGCGTCCTTCAGAAATGCCACCAGCCCTCTTCCCTTTTACTCCTGTGACTGCAGATTTTTTCATCAGATTCTTTCTAGGGAAATTCTTCCTGTAGCATGAAGCATGCAGAATGGTTATTTTTTTTCCTCCCTCTCAGAAAGATTTGTTTCCTTACCGTTTTATTGGTAGTATGGCCCCTGTGACCGTTTGTTTTTGTGTACAGTGTCATACAGGCTTTGCCTTTAATGTTGTCTGAGGGTTAGAAAACAATAAAAATCAATCAGCTGTTCATCACCATCACCGGGTCATCACTAGCAGATATCAGTGCCACACTTAGTCCTTCATGAAATTAATAAAGAAATGTTTCTAAAGCATATATGGAAGACTTGATGGTGCCTAGTTGAAAATAGGAAAGAGACTGCCTCTTTCCTCTCAGATGCCTAGACTCATGGAAGGCCATAATTCACGGAAGGTCATTTTGAGTGCTATGTCTTGCACAGTAAATTCTGCTCTCAGAACCCTAAATCTTGGTTACCGTCTGTCTCTTTTTTCTTTCTTTTCTTTTTCTTCTTCTTCTTCTTTTTTTTTTTTTTTTGGTCTTTTTGAGACAGGGTCTTTTGTTATGCAATTCAGGCCGGCCTTGATCTCACTTTGTAGCCCACGCTGGCCTCAAACTCATAACAATCCTCCTGCCTCAGCCTCCCAAGTGCTGGGATTACAGGCGTGAGCCACCACGCCAAGGCTGCTCTTCTTTGTTTTATTGCTTAGAAGTGGCAAAGGTTAGCATTATTGGACCTTGGTAAATCACTAAATTCTTTGAAGGTCTAGGCCTTCTGATGTTTGAAATAGGAATGTAAGACTATGCTTTTGGCTTGGGACTTTCCACAACTGATATCGTGGAAAAATAATCCAAAGGAAACTACCTTAACAGACCCTAGAGTTTGGTTCAGCTGTTTCACCAGAAATGTGGTGAGGTGCTTTTGGCTTGCATTTTCGTTGCTTTCCAGTTTTTTGTTCATGCAATTGCTGTTTCTGCAGAGCAATGAATGTAGAAATCTGCCGAAGGTCAGCGTTTTAATGAATTACTTCGCTCTGGCTGCTATAGTACTACAACTCTTGGAATACACAGCATCGATTCTACTATCAAATTTGCTTGGAGTATGCCACCACAGCGGACATCGTGTTCCAGCGACTGCATCAGTCATTGGATTGAGTGGGAGGTTCGTTTTGCAGTTTACTATCTTCTAGAGCAGCGGCCCCAGGCGCGGGACCTATGGAGAACTACATTGGATCGCGCCGCTGTCCATCAACCGGAGGCTCCTGGCGCCTACTGTTTTGCCGTAGGATTTGGGAGCCGCGCTCCGCCCCTGGAAGGCGGGAGCGTGAAGGCGAGGTGAGGGGGAACATTGTATGAATTCCTCTTCTCATTGGATAATTGTCGTGTCAGTCATACTTTACTCTGCTCCGGTTGGTGGGAAGATTCCAGGTAGATAGCGTGGACACCCTGCTGCCAACTCCAGAGCTGCGACCAGGACGTGTGACGTCTCAAATATTTGTTGTTGGGGGATTGGGCTTTATTAATTATTCATTAGGTACTTGAAAAGGCTGTGGCGACTGGGGGCTGAGAGGCCTGGTCGATTGTGCCTTAGCTAGATACTTGTCACTGCTTCACGGGAAGCTCCGCATAAATTATTCCAATAAGGAAGGGGCGTGGTCAGGCATAAATTAGTCAAATAAGCCGAGAGGGAGGGCAGCCGGCTGCGAATTAGCTTAAGTTATTAAAGATGGCGGCGGAGCGAAGTCGCTCCCCGATGGACTCGCCGGTGCCGGCCTCTATGTTTGCCCCTGAGCCCACCTCCCCCGGCGCGGCCAGGGCCGCGGCGTCCGCCGCTCGACTCCACGATGGCTTCGACTCGGACTGCAGCGAGGACGGCGAGGCGCTCAACGGCGAACCGGAGCTGGACCTCACCAGCAAGGTAGGCCCGGGCGGCGGCGGCGGGCACTGAGGGGATCCGGGCGGGCCGAGCGGTCCACGGAGCGACAGCTGGGGCCGCTGACCGTCGGGGCGCGGGGAGGCCGGGGCACAGGAAAGGGTCTCGCTCGCGGACCGGCGAGTGCCCGGGTCCGCGTTCTCCCCAGCAGCCGCCTCGGCTGCCCGGCGGCGCGGACCCGGCCTCCCGCGCTCCCCGCTAGCGCCAAGATCTCAGCCCTTCGGCTCCGCCACGTGGAACGGGGGCGCCCGACGGCGGCCGCAGCTGCGTGGGGTCTCCCGCCGCGTGCTGTGCCGCCGCTACCTCACTCGGTTCCCCTCAGTGAGAGTGGCTTTCTCCCCGCGGCGTCCCGGACGGCCGAGGGGTCGAGGTGGTTTCGGTTGCGACGTGGGGTGTTGGGGACTTGGGGGACAGGATGCTCTGGAAGACAGTCCGAGGGAAGGCTAGGGTGGCCGACGTGTCCCTTCCTGGTCTCTGGAAAGGAAATAGAAAGTGATCACTCAGCCGGGAGAAAGATGTGTACGAGAGACGTCCACTTTGCGAGTCCACCCAAAACAAAATGGAAAGATGGGCACAACCCAGAGTCTCACCATCTGGGAGTGGAACTTAGTCTTGTATGAGCGGAGTAATGAAGGACGTTTTAAATAGTGCCTTCTGAGCTTTTTGAGAAGGTAGGCAGGAGGAATTCAGGGCTCACCCATCTGTATGGGGTTGTGGAGAAGCAAAAAGTGTGATACTAAGGTGTGACTGGTGTTTTAAAGGTGCTTAACATCGCAGAAGGAATGAATACCAATTTGGGAGCCAGACCGGGATGGGCTCCTTTTCCTGCTCTGGTCATTTAAAAGGCTCTGTGACCTTGAGAAAATTTCTTAAACTCAGTTCTCCGGCTGTTCCTCTTAAGTACAGATTCATTGCAAAAATTTAAAGTGTATGTTGAGACAAGCAGTAAGTGCCTGGTCCACACTGGAGACTCAGTAAATAGTTGAAGTGAACTGGCTAGTTGTTACCGTAATTCCTGTGCAGATTAAATAGCAGCGGATGCAAGATGGAACACCGGTAACACTTCCTACCTGTTGTAAGATACAATAGAGATTTTATCAAAACTTTGAAAATGATTGTGACTTTTCATAGCCCATGATGGCAAAACTGCTTGAAACTTGACCCTAAACTGGAGAGAACTTTCCCTGCAACCTAAGTAAGCAGTTTTTCAACAGTTCTTTCTCCTTCTAGTCTCAGCTGAGCACCTGCAAATCAACTCAGTTCTGTTTGTCACCGAGGACCTGTCTGGTGCCTCCAGTGCCATAATAGTGGGTGTGGGGTTTGGAGACCTTGGGGAAAAGGGTGAGGCAGTATGGTACTTACAATTATCAGCTCTGATTAGTCAGCTACGGAAGTTATAGGATAGGGATCCGGCTGGAATGGAGCAGCTGGATGTCAGTACGTGGTGAAGGTGCTGAAGAAACCTGAAAACAGTGGGAAGCAGCAGAGCAAGCATATTTAATGTTCATGGTGAAGGAAGTGTTACTTCATTAGGTAGCTGAGGAAATCCTCACTGTTTTGAAAGAGAAGATACATGTATATGTGATACATTGTATGTATTTGCCTATAGAGGTAGGTGGCTAGCTGATGTTGAAAAGAAAATTGAGGTGTGGAGGAAAGGATGGGTTGAAGAGATTAAATCCTGAAAAGATTAGATGTTAGATATTTATATCTTTACTGTAATTAAATGTGGGGGCCTAAGGCTGTAAGTGCTCCCAAAGGGAGAAACAATTTGTGAACAGGGTTGGCAAGTTTCATACAAGGAGGTTTTTTTTTTAGATGTAATTGGATGAAGAGAACTTTGTAATGACCATTTATTGAGGCACAGACTAGATGCTTTACATGTTATTTGGTATTTACAGTGACCATAGGACGCAAGGTAGTATTATCTCTATTTTCTAGTTTGAAAATCTGAGATTCAGAGAAATTAAGTTCTTTGCCAAAGGTCACACAGGAGAATTAAGTCTGACACACCTATTTATTGGTGAGTGGCCTGTACAAATAAATGGTTGATAATGTAATGTTATTGACAGAAATTTGCGCAGTGATGGTGTTAATGCTTGCTTTAGTGGTATTGATGTTTAGTTGAAAATGAGTCTTGCAGGCAGTTTCTACTGCTCTTTCCCTAATAGTCAAAAGAGGTAAGATAAGGTGGAACAGAATTCTTCTGTTACTATGGGAGCCGTTGGCCTGTGGGTGGAGGGCATGCCTATATGAGATCTTTGTCCTTGAGTTTCCAGATACAAATTGCAGGTAGAAGACTGGCATGTAGGTGTAAAGCGCTGTTCATCAGTTTCTTCCCACCATGCTGGATTCTCAGTTGATTGGGTCCTGACCTCCTCTACTGTGGGTCGTAGCTCAGACACACTCATTTATCACCTGGGTCACACAAGGCTTTGAAGGAGATGCAGAGAGGGTGTGAGGGGCTGAGTAGTTCCCTTCAGCCAGGCTGCTGTGGGGTTCTGTCAGCGTTTTTGGTCAGGCTGTGGTGCTGTTGTAGTAAGTGTGGTCCTAAGGCTGTTGGTTTCTCTTCTAGCTGGTTCTAGTGAGCCCTACATCAGAGCAGTATGACAGCCTACTTCGGCAGATGTGGGAGAGGATGGACGAGGGATGCGGAGAGACCATATATGTCATTGGGCAGGGATCAGGTGAGCATAGTTTTCCTTTCATTTATTTTTAACAATCATGTAGAGCATATTTTAACTCTCTGCCAACTTTCTGCTCATGTGTCTGAGTTGCAGTGATGCTTTAGTATCTGCAGAACTATTTGGAGGACATAACGAGCAGAGACACTGTCAGTTCCTACCCTAGTAATAACGATGTACTTGGACTTAAAGAGTCCCTTTCCGAGCAGTTTTACAGGTGCTTCCTTTCTACCTCAGTGCTCCCCATGTGCATAAAAGGAAATGAAGCACAAAGCAAGGAAACTTCTTGTCCAGGGTGATAGGGAAAGTCATAGGTCTAGAATTAAGCCTGTCCTGGGCAACTCCCCTCAAGCCCTGTTCATGGATCCCATTGCTGTTATTTCCTGCCTAGCAGAGAATCTGTGATTCTTCTTGATGTCAGCAAGGAAAAGATGCACAGAATCTGTCTTCAGTCAGGCCACCTTAGCCCAGACCACACTGACCATTCAGTCTGCTGTGATAACAGAGATCCTCTCCACTACCCACCGGGTCCTTTCAGTCACAGAAGCTCGTGACTGTTCTGGTTATTGTCCTCCAACCTGCTTATTCATTGTAATGGGGCCTCCTGTTTCAGAGGAATGCAGCCACTGTGACAGAATCCCATGAGTTGTTTTTCCTAGTTTACACCCTCCGATACAAGGCCTACTTACCTTCTCCTTCATTAGTACTTTTATCTTTGCCGACATGATAGCTCAGATTGTTAACAAGCAGCACTTGTCCTTGTCATCTTTGTGGAAAGCCAGGAAGGGCCTGCATGCATCATTAGGGGAATAGTTTCCTTTGCTTAGTGTAGGCTTTGTAAAGGCAAATTATAATTCTTTTGTAGTTTGAGTTTAAGGTTGAGGAGATCTCAAAATCATTCTTTAACAATTTAACATAGATCTAGTAAATATCTTACACAGCTTGATACTGTTATAAAACTCTTGGATACTCAAGATCTGGTCCCTGCAGCTGAGTGTATAGCTCTGTGATAGAGCATTTGCCTAGCGTGTGCAAGGCCCTGGGGTTAGTTCCCAACCCGACTCCCAAAAAAGGTCTGGTTCATACCCCAAGAAGATGGCATATAATGTACACGAATAACCTCAGGAGAAAATAATCTTTTGAAATGCTACAAGAGTGACAAAAGGAAAAAGGGTTTGCTCTCCAAATACTGTTGTCCTGTCCTTCTTATCTCTTTTCTTTCCCATCCTGGCTGCCACCTCTCCAGTTATGACTCTTATCAGCTAAAAGAGGGCATGGGCAGAGAGATAGGCAAACTGAGAGGTTGCATAGCAGGAAAGGGAGGGAGTTGGTCAGCTTTGTGAAATGCCAAGGATGCAGAGGGCAGATGGTTGACACAGCAACAGCATCAAGTTCAGGAAAGACTGTTCAAGTTGGTGAGTGAGAGATCGTTGATAGCCTTTGAAATGCTTGTCAGGTACACCTCTTACCCGCTCTAATAAGATGAACCACTCAAAGATCACTTTGTACTTGTAGAATTTCAGAAACCACATGGAGGTCAGTTTTGACCAGTGTTGAGACTGGTGTTGAAGACCCAGATTGTTTTTTTGTTTGTTTGTTTGTTTTTCATCTTTTTGCGACAGGGTCTCACTATGCAGTTCAGGCTGGCCTTGACCTCACTTTGTAGCCCACGCTGGTCTTGAAACTTGCAATAATCCTGCTACCTCAGCCTCCAGAGTGCTTGAATTATAGGCGTGCACTATCACGCCTGGCAACCCATATTCTTAAAACCTCTCTTTCCTCTTGTCCTTTAATGTGGGCTCTGCTTTTTATCATGCTTTGGCAACTTACAACTAATTAACCCTTTTGTGGCAAAGTGTAAGAAGATGTCAGACACTCATGAGCTCATCTCCTGCATACCTGAGCATTATGGATGCTGTTAGGTTCATAATGACTTCTTCCTGCTGGAATTCTTTAGAGACAGAACTAGTTAAACAAGTTAAGCATCAGAGGACCCAACCAGATGCCAGCCCCAGAGGATGGCTTTGTCATTGATGACCTGTGTGACCTGGATGTCACCTCTGTTTATCATGTCCTTCTGTAAAATGGGGTAACAATACCTCCCCCCCACCTCAGAGAAATTTTGAATGGATAAATTTGACATTAAAAAATTGTGAGCATTACAGAGGAATATGTTCTTGATGTATATGTCTTTAATTTAAGGTGGGTATTTCAGAGGGAGGCGCAGTATTAGAGCCTAGTAGGTGCTTACTTATCTGAAAATGTAGCTGATAATAGAACCTAGTCCATGGTTCAATAGTGAAGATTAAGTGGTAAGAATTCAAGGAAATCACATATAAAGGGCAAACAAATGTTCATGAATATTAGTAGTTAACCATAATAATTTCTTAAGGATCCCAAGTTGTACTATCTTTATTGTGAGTTTTTTTAGAAAGAACCTTATTCATTTGTCAAATACTAAGTCATGACTTCCTAAGAAGAGCCAAGTGCTGTACTGAAAGTTCAAGCTTGTAAGAGGGGGCTTAAGTCTGTAAGGAGGGGAAGCTACTCAGAGGAACTGCCCCTGGGGTTGATCCTAAGAGATGAGCAGGAGTTTTCATGGAGTCAGTGGCCAGCAGGCAGAGGAAGCCACATGTACCAGTGTTGAGACTGGTCTTTGAAGACCCAGAGGGGTAGAGGCAGTGGAGACTGGAGGACCGAGCTGGCCAGAGAGATTGGGGCAGGTGGGAGTCGCAGGATGGGAGACTGGGTCCCATCTGGAGGGTCTTTGAATGTTGTGCTAAAGAGGTTAGATCTCCAAAGTGTGGACAGCCTTTGCAGCACATGGAGCAGAAGAATGTTTACAGGAAAGGTAAATGAGCTGGCAGGACAGGAATGTGATTCGGGCCAGACGTGGCTGATGATAGGCCTTCGGTAATTGGAGCGCTGTGGTTTTCTTCTTGGCCTTTGTCTCCATTCTTAGAATGAGGAATTCGATGCATGATGGAGAAGAGTGATGTGACCCACTGAGAGCCCAAGTGGACAAGGTGACTTTGGCGCTGGCCTCTGGTGTGGACCAGGACCTGAAGGCACTGCTTTTCGTTATACAGAGGGAGGCAGGGGAGGATGGGTAGAATGAACGGTGTGATGAGAATGGCAGCGCTCCCAACGTCCCCACAGAAACACTTTTCTCAGCCCTTCTCTAACCTAGGCGGTGTTCAGAGCGCATTTGGCTGTGCATTTAGAAATCTCTCAGCCCAGCCACTCCCTCTTGGCTAATTTGTTTTACATTTTACAGACATTTGAGGACATAATATAGGAAAGCCTTCCCATGTGGGGCATCAAGAAATGGTTGTGGTATGGTCCCTACTCTCAAGATGCTCCTAGACGAGGGGAGGGCATGGTCCAGAACACTACTGCCTGGGCAGTGTTTGGCAAATGCTCTAAGGGAGGCAAAGATTTACATGGCCTCTGAGCAGAATGGTAGGATCTTTCCAGGGTGAGGGACCCTGGGAGAGGATGCCTGAGACAGGAAGCCCATGAGCAAAGATACAGAGCTGGGACTGTGCCAGGAACCCAGGGCTGGGGGGATAGGGCTATTTGCACTGGGGCAGAGCTTACAGAGGGAGATTGAAGAGGAGGTCCCTTCCACCTCAATTTGGGGAGGCCCTTATGAGAGGCTAGAATTGCCACTGGGTCTAGAAAACCATTTAGAAGTTTTGATGTGGAAGTGACCACATCAGAGCTGTGTTTATTTAGGAGCTTAAGCCTGTGGGTCATGTAGGATGGATGGTTGGAAGGAACAGAGGCTGAATTTGTAAAGACCAGTTAAGTTTACTGTGGTGATTTGGGTAGAATAAGGGCCTGTGTCAGGCTGTGGGCACTGGGTAGACAGCAGAGAAAGAGGGCAGCTGAAGAGCTAAATCAGCAGGACTGGACTGATGGGCGTGAAGCGTGGGTGGCTGGAAGGCTAGTAGTACAGTCACTAGAATAGGGAAGGCGGGAGGAGGAGCTGGCCAGGCAGTAAGAGGGATCCTGGCAAGAAGCAAAGTCGCTGGGTTTGGCATTGGAAACATCCGTTCCTTTTTTTTTTTTTTTTTCCCGGGACCGGGGATCGAACTCAGGGCCTTAGTGCTTAGCGGGCAAGCACTTACACCACTGAGCTATACCTCCAGCCCTGGGTTTGGCATTGGAAGACACGGCTAGCACGACTCCTTTGCTCCCCTCTGGCTTCTGTTCACTTCACCATTCAAAAGGAACAGTAATGCCTCTCCCCCTGGGGGATGGTGAAGACTCCAGTGCGTCACTGATGTTAGTCATTTTATGCTAGTGATTGTGTTTGGGTATCAGACTTCAGGAGTTATCTTCCAGCCCTTAGACATTCAGTATGGAGCTCATAGAAGGGGGTGGTGCTAGAAGTAAATGTTTTTGTAGTTTCCAAAATGACAGTTGAAGCAGAGTGTGGTGATGTACACCTGTAATCCCAGCGCACAGCAAACAGAGGGACAGGGAGCGCAGCAAGTTTGAGGCCAACCTGGAATAGATACTGAAACACTGTCTCAATACAAATGAACAAACAAATCAAAATGACAGCTGAAGCTACAGAATAGCTAAATAGAGCATTTATTTATTTTCTTTTTCTTTTTTGAGAGAGTCTTGCTAAGTTGTCCAGGTTGGGCTCAGTGATCTCCCTGTTTCCCGTGTATGTGAGATTACAGAATGTGCTGTGGTGTCCGACTATAGGAAGGTTTAGGAGAAAAAGAGAAGGCCTAGTGGTGGGCAACTAGAAGAGATGGGCAGGGGAGGCCCATCAGGACAGGTTGGGGGTCAGGCAGGCAGGTGGGAGAAGCAAGGGCAGGGTGGCCAGCAGTGGAGTGCTGTAGGGATGGAGAAAAGGGCGTGAGACAAGTAGCTGGAGAGTCACTGGTGACGTCGGAAAACTGCAGTTTCTTCAGGAGTGTTTGGTTCAGAGCAAGTGGGGTGGGCAGTCAATAAGGGTCAGCTGCTCTTTTGAGATGTTTGGTGGTCAAAGGAAGAACCAAGGAGGTGAATGGGCAAGGGAAGAGGGTGTGGTTTTCTTTTTCTTGGTTTGTAGGGAGGAGAGGAAACAGCATGCACCTGCCGGTGGAGAGTGGTGGAGAGGAGAGGCGCCTTGGGGGGAGTGCCAGGGAGGAGCCTGGGGAAGGGCAGAGGGAGCGGGGATTGACACACCGCTACCGCTACCACGCTGTCCTGGTGCTCAGTAACCAGAGGTGGCTCAGCCTGTCCTTTATCACCTCCCCTCATCCGGGGCTCAGACTCCTTTTTCTAGCAACTTGCAGGACATTTTACCTAAGCCAGCTCAGTTCACAGTCTCTCTCTAAAATAATCCTAAAATGCTCCCCGCCCCCTTCTTCATCTTGTGCTCATCGCTTGCCTAGACTATTAGACTCACTTCCTGTCTGGCTTCCCCCTTCTGACCTCTTGCCTGCTCCCCAGGAGGCCTTTCTAGTCCACCTCGATCTCATGTTACTCCAGTGCCTGATTCCAGGCTTCCACAGCCTAGTACCAAAGTAGTCTTGCTTTTGTCTGATGTCCGTCCGCCATGCCAGCTTCCATCTCTTGTGTGCTTTCCTTCCACTCCATGTGCTCTGTTCTGCTCTGCAATGCCATGTCCCAGTTCCTTGATGTGCTGTCATCTGCCATGCTTCACGCTCTGCTCCTCTGGTGGATATCCTTCCTCCTTTCTTGTGGGCTGATTTTTCAACCAGCCTGGGTCAGCCCCTGCGAAGCTCCTTCACTTCCCTGGGCTGTGCTGTATCTTCTCTCCATCTAGGTCTACAGCACAGCACTCGAGCTGTATTGCAGTTAATTAATTTCTTGCCTGACCCTCCTTCGGGGCTGTGAGCTTGTTCAGGATACTATGCCCAGCGCCCAGCATGAGACTTGGCATGAACCCCAAGAAAGTTGTTGAATGAATTGCCCAGTGCCCTGCTTGATAGGAGGTGCCAGCACTGTCTTGTCCTGCCTGTCAGAGTGTGTGTTCTTCTCTAGTGCCTGGGTGGGGCTTTTTATGTGAGCGGGACTGGCTGGCATGTTGGCAGGCCAGTTGGTTAGGACCCTCTCCCGCTGATATGTGGGCTCTTGTCACCAGATGGGACTGAGTACGGGCTGAGTGAAGCTGACATGGAGGCCTCCTATGCCACAGTGAAGAGTATGGCCGAACAGATAGAAGCCGACGTCATCCTCCTGAGGGAGCGCCAAGAAGCCGGTGGCCGTGTGCGTGATTACCTGGTCCGGAAACGAGTAGGAGACAATGACTTCTTGGAGGTCAGGTGAGGAGGCCTCAGAACTGTTCCAAGCGTCTCTGATGCATGACCTTGGGGGTTATGGCTTCATTGACACCTGTGGTAGAACCTGTGACACTTGGTAGGTCAGCTCCATCCCTTCCTTTCTTTTCCCTTCCTGAGATGGGGACAGTGTGCCCAGGGTCATGACAGCTCTATCCTGTCTGTACTTCTTGCCCCTCAACAGTTGCATCTGGGCAGGGTGGGAGAGGCCCAGCCATGTGTTCTGTGGCTACGCTGTGGGTTGCATTTGCTCCCATCAGCCTGCGAGGCCCGAAGCCGAGGGCTGGGGGAGTTAGGGAAGATAGGTGTTGAGGGGGCCCAGGACCGCTGAACAGCTTTCTGCTCCCTGGATGTGGCACTGGGAACATTCCCAGGTGCTTACAGAAGAGCAGGAGCAGTGGTGAGCTGGGTTCCGAGTGTGAGCCTGGATTTGGAGGTCTGGTTTCTGGGCTCCGAGTTTTCTCCTCAGTGCTGACCTCACACTGATGTATGGTCCTGTGTGCACACAGGGTAGCGGTTGTGGGCAATGTGGATGCCGGCAAAAGCACGCTTCTGGGAGTCCTGACACATGGGGAGCTGGACAATGGCCGAGGCTTTGCCCGCCAGAAGCTTTTCCGCCACAAACATGAGATTGAATCTGGTCGTACCAGCAGTGTGGGCAATGACATTCTGGGCTTTGACAGTGAAGGCAATGTGGTAAACAAGCCTGACAGCCATGGTGGCAGCCTGGAGTGGACGAAGATCTGTGAGAAGTCGACCAAGGTGATTACCTTCATTGACCTGGCTGGCCATGAGAAGTACCTGAAGACCACTGTCTTTGGCATGACTGGCCACCTACCTGACTTCTGCATGCTCATGGTAAGTGTGGGGTGACCCTGGGGAGAGGCATCATATGTAGGGGTACAGGTTTGGTCTGCAACTGAAGCCTCTTGCTTTGGAGCTCAACACTCGGTGAGCACGGCAAGTTTGTGATCTCAGGGCCCAGTGCTTTGAGCACTACGGCCTTCTCAGGGATGGACTTGATCTTTTTCTCCCCTGTGCTGGGCCAGGAAGGGGTTGTCTTGGTAAAATCAAAGTGTCATTTGCAGACTTCTTCTCTTATTTTTCAGGGAGGCATAGCGGAAAGTCTCTCCTTGGATTATGATTGACTTACTGCCTTCAGAAATGTTTCTCCAGAACAGTGGGGAACTTGGAAGTGGGGAGGCTCGGGGAAGACATGGAGAGGAGCACCTCATGTCAGGTGCAGGCATCGGTCAGGAGGCCCAAGAGGCGGCATCTTCAGAGTCTGGAAGGGGGCAGTGTCCGCTGGAGCACAGGCCGCTATTGGGTGGCTCCTGTGTGCCTGGCACCATGCTTACCTGTTGGGACAGCAGAACCAGGCCATCCTGAGGCTCCCAGAGAGCTTACAGTCTGGTGCGATTCAGTTTCTGAGCAGCGTGTTATTAGATTCACCGCAAAGGAGAGAGAATAGAGGGCTCTGCTTGTTTCCTGCTGCAATGCTCGAGTGTGTCCTGCTGAGCTTCCTCCCTGGACAGAGCGGGAGTGGTGAGGCTCCGACACGAACACAGCTTCATAGCCTTCTCAGGGAGGGAGGGGAAGGGAGAAGGAGGGCACACTAGTGCAGCAGTGAGCACATTCGCCTTTGGCAGGTCCTTCTCAAAGCCCTTCCCCATTCCCAATTCCTCAGCTGCTCATGTTAATAAGTGGTAAACACAAGCATCTGTTCCTAGCAAACTGGCTCAGGTTGCCCCACAAACACGAGTGCTCAGGCCAGCTCCCTGCCTGAGAGCAGGAGAGGGAGACAGAATGTGTGGTGTGAATGTGTTTATGCTCTACCTGTGGCTCTCGGCATGGTTTCTTCTCCCGTTTCTTTGAACATTGTGAGGAGCCATCACTAGCTCTCCAGACTGAGGAAGGAGAGCTGCTGTGCAGGAGTGAGACCCAGTTGGTCTGTAGGGTTTATGTGGACAGTTGCTCTTAAGAAGGTTATAGAAGCCACTTTAAAGTAAGTGTTAGAAGCCAGTGTTAGGAGTCAGTAATCCTAGCTCCTCAGGAAGATGAGACAGGAGGATACAAGTTCAAGGCCAGGCTGGGCATGGTGGCGCACACCTGTAATCCCAACACTCAGGGGGCTGAAGCAGGAGGGTTGTTATGAGTTTGAGACCAGCATGGGCTACAAAGTGAGCTCAAGGCCAGTCTGAACTGCATAGCGAGACCCTGTCTCAAAAAGATGAAAAGAAAAAAGTTCAAGGCCAACCTGGACAACTTAGTGAAACTCTGTCTCAAAAATGGTAAAAGAGGACTGGGGATGTGTGTAGCCCAGCACCTGTTGGGTTCATTCTCCTGAACCACAAAATGAAAAGTTTTAGGATTCAGGTTGTAGCTCAGGGGTGAAGTACTGGCCTAGTGTGCATGAGGCCCTAAGTTCTTCAAGCACCAGAAGTAAAATAAGTGGTTTTCTTTTTGTTTGAATTAACATGTAATAATTGTACAAATGCTGGTGAGAAGGTAGAGGGAAAGGAACTGTTCTACATTATTAGTGGGAATGTAAACTAGTGCACCCACTATGGAAATCAGAGGGGAGATTCCTCAAAAAACTAAAAACAGAATCCATTTGACCCAACTATGTCTTCTCTCGGTGTCTTCCCCAAAGAGTTAAAAGTTACCATGTTATAGTGATACATGTATACCCGTGCTCATAGTGGCACAATGCGTAACAGCTAATCTTGGAGACAGCTTGCATGCCTACTAACAGATGAATGGATAAAGAAGAAAGTGTGGCATTTGTAAATAATGGAGTGCTACTCTGCCATCAAGAAAGATTAACTCGAGGCATTCAAGGGGGATGGGTCCAACTAGACAACACACCACTACATGAAATAAATCTGACGCACATACTTAGACATTGCATGGTTTCTCTCACATGAGAGAGAGAGAGAGAGAGAGAGAGAGAGAGTGTGTGTGTGTGTGTGTGTGTCTTTTTGAGACAGGGTCTATGTAGTTCAGGCTGGCCTTGAGCTCACTTTGTAGCCCAGCCCAGGCTGCTCTCAGACTCGCAATGATCCTCCTGCTTCAGCCTTCCGAATGCTGGGTGGGGAGGGGAAAGAGATTGACAGGAAAAGAAAATGGTGGTGGAAATAGAGTTTTTGCAAGTGGCGAGGGGGCTAAGGGTTGGAGGGGGCAGGCAGGGTGGGAGTGGTGGGGGATGGAAAAGGAATCAAGGTGTATTGTGCATGCGCACCAGCTCCCCACAGTAAATGTAATTATGTACTGTGAACATGTACTAATAAATTTTTAATGTAATGTGAAAAATTATGGTATAAAACTCTTTTAGTTCATAAAATAAAAAATATTTTTCTAACTGAGCTAAAGCAAGTAAGACCAATGAATAGAATTGGCTTCACCCCAGACACAATGTTCCTGTCTCATTTATAGACCACGATCCAAACATCTAATGAAATATTTCATTATTATTCCACGGCAGTCAATTTCCAGGAAAAGTTTTTTTATTTTTATTTTTAATATGTACCCAACAGAGCAAGAGAGCACTCTCTCATGCAGCTTTGGAAGCACAAAAGCCAGTGTGCATCGCCTGGCCAGGCGGGGAAGAGTTAGGAAGAGAACTGCGTGTGGGCAGATGGGTGTCTGCATGAGGGAGGGGCGGGTACAGCAGCAGCAGCAGCAGTGGTGGTGGGTGCGGCACCCGGTCACATGAGCGAGCTCCTTGCAGCGTGACCATGCCCTGGCATGACACAGCAAGTTCTCTTTTGACTTAATTTTACAGTAGTAAGTAACATGTTCACATGATATAAAAATAAAAGGCACCAGAGCGCTTGTAATGAAAAGCCTCTGTCTAGTTTCCTGCCAGAGGCAGCCAGTATTTACAGTTTCTTTTTTTTTGGTACACGGGAATTGAACTTTGGACCTTGTGCTTGCCAGGCAGGCGCTAGTGCCGCTGAGCTGTCTCCTGGTGCTGTCGTTTCTCGTTTGTGTGCCCCGATACTTGTGCTCATACCAGTAAGAGTGTATGTATTGTCTTTAATGTCAAACATGCAGAAAAATGGAAAGAACAGCATAATGAATGTCATAAACCCATCTGCCATTTGGATTGAACAGTAATTAACTTAATGGGTGCATGTGTGTGTCTGTGTTCCTTTTTTGATTGAATCCTTTGCAAATGCATTGTAAATATTGTAGCTCTTCCCATAAAAAAATTCAGCACACAACTCCTAAAAGTAAGGACTATCTCCCATTACTATAATCACAAAAAGGAAGAATGATAGATAGTTCCCAGGTGTCCTCCAAGGTTTAATCTATGTATTACTTCAAATAGTCCCCAAACGTCTTATGTCATAACTGCTTTTTCAATTAATGATTCAGCAGTATTTGCCTTTTTTCGGTGCTGGAGATTGAACCTAGAACCTTGCATGTGCTATGCAGACACTGTTACCAGTGAGCTATATCTGCAGCCTGGCTTACCTCCTTTTATGGTAGCGTACTGTGTCCACTTCACTGTTTTTGTTTTTTGTTTCCTTAAAAACATATTTTAAAGATTAACCCTTGCTGGGCCTGGTCACACATACCTTTAATCCTAGCACCCAGGAGACTGGGACAGGAGGACTGTTGAGAGTTCAAGGCCAGCCTGGACTGCAAAGAGAGACCCTGTCTCAAACATATATATACATACATAACCTTTTGTAGAAGATAAACATTTCAACCAGGGATAGTCATCCCAGCACTCAGGGAAGCTGAGGCAAGAGGATTGCAAATGCAAGCCCAAGCCCAGTATGGACAACTTAGTAACTAATGAGACTGTCTAAAAAAGAAAAACCAAACTCATTGTGAAGGCCCTGGATTCAGTCCCCAGTACCAAAAAGAAAAGCTTTTGAGTTTCTTTTTGTACAATGTATTTTGTACACATGGCCTAATATTTTCACTGGGCTTCATGGTGATACAAATGTTGCCTGAAGGAGTAGTAAAAATAACAGCTGCCCTTGTGGGGACTAGTTGTATGCTGGACTTTTCATGTATATTAAGACATCTAAGCCTCTGGTGACCCTGTAAAGTAGAGATTTTTTTTTTATATGTTTGCAGTACATAAATATTACATCTATTGTGAGGAGTTGGTACATGCTTCATCCAATTCTTGGGCCCCGTCCCATTTTCAAGAGCTCTATTTCCATTTTTTCTCTTCAACTCTTTTTTCCCCTTCCCTTTCCACCTCCTCTTCCTTCCTCTTTTGTTCCCTCTACCATTTGATTTGTTTTTTGTTTTTTTGAGACAGGGTCTCACTGTATAGTTCAGGCTGGCCTTGAACTCACATATGTAGCCCAGGCTGGTCTCGAATGCATGGTAATAATCCTCTTGCCTCAGTCTCCCAAGTGCTGGGATTAACATTTGAGAAAATATTCCTATTTCATATTATTTATCTTTTATTTTGCTCTTTATAGTTTGGGTTTCTCATAGAAACCATGTGATTTTTAAGCTCGTGTGCCTGATTTTTATGTAATATTATGGCTCAGTGCATCCATTTATCTACAAACGCCACTAGCTTATCGTTTTTATGGCAAAGTAGTACTATATTCTGTATAAATACCACCTTCTCCTTGTACATCAATCTATTGATGGCTATATAGGTCATTTCCAAGATTTAGCTTTTATCAATTGTACTGTTATAAACGTAGATATATCCCTGCAATATGATGGCTTTTAACCCTTTTGGGACTGGCTTGGTCAAATGGAATTCCTATTTTTAGTTTTTTAGGAGTTTTCACTCTGGTTTCCATAGTGGTTTTACTAGTTTATATTCCCTCCAGCAATGTAGGATTCCTTTTTCCCTGCAGCCTCGCCAGCATTTGTCTTTTTTTTTTTTTTTTGCGGTACTGGGGATTGAACTCAGGACCCTGCGCTTGCTAGGCAAGTGCTTATTCCACTGAGCTATATCCCCAGCCCTGCATTTGTCATTACTTGATTTCTTGATGATAGCCGTTCTTTCTGTACTAAGATGGAATCTCAGTATGGTTTTGATTTTCATGTCTCTAATGACCAGTGGTGGTGCACATTTTTTCATGTATCTATGGGCATTTATACTTCCTTCAGAGACGTGTCTATTCACTTTGGTTGCCCATTTTTTTGAGCAATCTTTCTCAAATTGGTAGGAGGTTTAATTTTTGGTATTTCATTTTGGCGGGATGTGTAATTTTTTTGAGTTCTTTGTATATTCTAGATTTTAGTCCTCTGTCCAAGGAATAGCTGGCAGGTATTTTTTCCCATTCTATAGGTTGTCTCTTCACTGTTGGTTGTTTGTTTTGCTATGTAGAAGCTTTTTAATTTGATATGATCCCATTTGTTTATTCTCAGCATTATTTCTTGTGCCAGTGGGATTCTGTTCAGAAAGTTCTTCCCTACACTTAACCTTCAAGAGTCTTCCCTATTTTATCCTTCAGCAGATCATTTCTGTTTTAACATTTAGCTCTTTGATCCCTAATTATAATTTACTATATAGTGAGACATATGGATCTAAACTCAGTTTTCTACATGTGGATATTCAGTTCTCCTGTGCTGTTTGTTAAGGAGGAAGACACTCAAGTGTATGTTTTGGCCCCTTTGTTAAAGATCAAATGGCTGAACATGCCTGGGGTTGTTTTTCCTTCCTCTGTTCTGTTCCATTGATCCAGATGTCTAATTTTTTTTTGCTTTGTTTTGTTTTTTGAGACAGAGTGTCACTGTGTAGTTCAGGCTGGTCTTGAGACCACCTTTCACTTTGTAATTCAGGCTGACCTTGAAGTTACTCTGTAGCCCAGGCTGGCCTTGAATTCACAGCAGCCTTCCTGCCTCAGCCTTCCATGTACTGGGAATGTAGGCAGGTACCACCATGCTTGACTGAACTGTCTGGTTTTATCTTCTCTCTTGTTTACAAGTCTTATGCTTGGGGGCTGGGGATATAGCTCAGTGGAATAAGCGCCTGCCTAGCAGGCGCAGGGTCCTGAGTTCAATCCCCAGTACTGCCAAAAAAAATAAAAAATAAAAAATAAATGGTGCTACAAGTTTTTTGCTTTTGTGGCCCACATTGCTGAATGTGGGTCCAAGTGGTCTGTGCCCAGCCCAGCTTTTATGAGTATGGGTAGCTGCCTTTG
The DNA here is from genome assembly GCA_004027595.1 of Dinomys branickii. Taxonomy (NCBI): domain Eukaryota; kingdom Metazoa; phylum Chordata; class Mammalia; order Rodentia; family Dinomyidae; genus Dinomys; species Dinomys branickii. Next base: position 1,554 of record PVLD010010497.1, on the reverse strand, counting down.
AACCCCTGTGCCCATGTAACAACTGCCTGTGTCTCTGCCCTCCTGACAGTCCCTTTCTGTATTGGAACAGGTAGGCAGCAATGCTGGTATTGTGGGGATGACCAAGGAGCACCTGGGCTTGGCGTTGGCACTCAATGTACCCGTCTTTGTGGTGGTCACCAAGATTGACATGTGTCCTGCCAATATCCTGCAAGGTAAGTACTGACTCAAGCAGCAGCAGCCTCCCTCATCTCCTAGGGCAGTCTGTTGCCATGGCTTCAGCCCAGGATCTTCTGTTTCCGTGTCTTGTGCTCAGACCTTGGCCTTAATTTCTCTCAATCCAGAATCTTCTGCCTCTTCTGCTCCTGTTTAGTTCTTGACCTAAGCATAGCGTAGAAGCCTCTGTTCTTTGTTCCTTCTGATCCCAAGTATAGTATGTTGAGATTCCCTGACTTGGAAACTTTTCAGATGACTCTGGTGGCAGACATTAGTACCATCCAAACCAGATATATACATAGGCCTTTGGGCAGATGGCTGATGACCTTTTATCACCCAAGTGTCCACACAGGCTCACAGCAATAGGCCTTCGCAGCCCTCTTCTTCGCTGTTGCAGATTGTTTTGCTAGGAGGCGTCATAACAAGGGCCTCTGCAGACTTTTCAGCATTCAAGAGATCTTTTTGTCAGAGGAGATAATCCCTCCAGAAGCAGAGCATTTTGGGAAGAGCATTGGCTCTTCTCAGGGACCCCTGAATCACTTGTCTGCAGGATATGGTTCTCCTAGAGACTCGGGAGAACTCTGCCAGCTTTCAGATGCACAGCCTTGGAAAGGAGGCCTCATTTCTGCTCTCCTATTTCAGCAGCATGTACCCACCCAGAGTGTTGCTCCGGCCTTTTGCTTTTCTAGACATTGTGGCATTTATCACTGGTTCATCTGTCTCCTGCTTGCATCTGTAATAAGTGGGTCTGTCTGGCCCTGGAAGCTAGGTCAAGGAAAAGGCTGTGCCCCCTAATTCTGTTCCATTTTGCCCTTTAAGAAACTCTGAAGCTATTACAGCGCCTGCTGAAGTCTCCAGGCTGCCGAAAAATCCCTGTACTGGTGCAGAACAAAGATGATGTGATTGTTACAGCCTCCAACTTCAGCTCTGAGAGGTAACGAGTGAACAGCATGTGCTTCCAGGCAGGCGCCCTTGCCCTCTGGGCTGTGGCCAATGATAGGCTTAGAATGGCTGTCATTCAGGCATAGGTCTCACGGAAACTTCTTAGTAGTCAGAGGTTAGAAGAAATAGAAGGTTTCTGTCTTAGCACAAGGTCCCTCAGGCCAGCAGTATTGCTAGAGGCCATATTAAGTCACTCATAATCTGAGATGCAGCCTCTGAGGTAGAGATCCCAGCTGAGACTTCATTGTCCCCATCTGTGAAGTGGAAATAATACTGACTAGTGAGTATTTGAGTGATGTGTATAAGGTGCTTAAGCACTGTGCCTGGCTGGCAGATACACAGCCCTTTTCTTTTTCTTTTCTCCTTTCCTCTCCTCCCCTCCCCTCCCCTCCCCTCCCCTCCCCTCTCCTCTCCTCT
>PVLD010010496.1:0-70527 GCA_004027595.1 Dinomys branickii | reverse complement strand
GGGATCGAGCTGTCTGTATTCTCGGGGCGCCAGGACCCAGCAAATCCCTCTCTCCCGCGCGGCTCGCCCGACACGCGCGAAACGTGGGATTGCCGGGCGTTTCCTCTTATGCTATTTTGTAAATGGATGTCTGTTTGTTAATGTTTTCCTTCTTTTATTTTTTTTACTTTTTATTTATATTTTTTGGTACCGGGAATCGAACTCAGGACCTTGTGCTTGCCAGGCAGGTGTTTGTGCTGTTGAGCTATATCCCCAACCCCCTTCTTTTATTTTTAAAAGAAAATTAAAAATATAGATAAAAATAGTGATCAATTCTGCTTATTATTTTGCCAATTCTAGTAATTTTCAATTTCATCTAAAATTATTTATGTATTCTCTCAGTTTTATTTTGATAATTTACATTTTAACTCTGCTAATTCCATAGAGATTGCAATATTTATTAGCACGTGGTTGTAAGTTATTAGTTTGAAATCTGTTCATATATATATATAAATTTTAAAAGTCTAAATCACATGTTGGTTAAAATTTTTATGATGATATTCATTCATGTACAGTATTGTGGAATTTTTAACATTTTTATCAATTTGTAATTATTTTTGTTTATTTTTTCCAAGAGGTATTACTTCTTTGCATATTTTTGAATAAATATGTGGTCTAACTTTATGGAGGAGATACTTGATTACATTTATATATTATTTTTCAAAAGTAATAAAATTGTTGGTTATGAATCTGTTACAATACATAATAAGCACACTTTTTGAAAGACAATGTTCTCCTTATAGTTACTTTACAAAATCCACGTTAGGACTTTTAATTTTATTATTGAAAGTGTGATGTGGAATTGATCATATTAATTACAAAGTTGGAATTCTATTTTTTGCTTAAAGTTTTCTTTGTGACTTCCAAGATTTTACTTAATGATAATAGAATGTTATGTAATTATAAGATTGTAAGAAGTAAGAGGGGAAAGCAGGTTTTCTGCAAAATGATTCAAAACACTATAAATAAAATATGGAAGCACTCTCATCTCTTCATAACCTTGAATAACTCCCTCTCTATAGGTTAGATTTCCTGGAAGTAGTTGCTAACACAAACTTTAGCAAACATGTGGAAGCAGAATCAGGTAGAAAGAAGTATAGGACTGACGTAACTTAGGCAGCCCAAGCAAATTTCTGGTGTATATGTGATCAGTCATACTTGTCCCATGGTGGGCCAAACTAGATGTCCGTGTGGTTGAATAATGGTTTCTAATCTTAGGAAGCTGGAGTCTTTATGAAAGCTCACTCTGCTGGTCAGCCATATACTACAGGAGCCCACTGCTACAGGATATTTGGCAACAGCAGCTAAAATAAGCCCTAACTATAAGGAGACATGAGAAATACATGTCAGTGTGCACCAGACTTTTTATGAAAAATCATTTTAAAGTATTTCATTAATATGTTCTATATATTTTAAAATTCATTCTATTTTTAATCTAAATAATATTTTTATTACATGTGCATATGTTTTAAGAAGTTCCTAATCCTTAAATATTCATTTTATGTGCTCTATTAATGTGGGGATTTTTAATTTCACTATCTTTAATTTATCTATTACTTGGGGGTTATTAAATTATCCAAATATTTTAAAAAGAGGAAGAGTGTATTTTTGGTCATTGCTCAATTAATTATGTCTATAATATTCACACATGAATAGCAACTTCTCACAAAATAAACTTTACATTTTCTGGCATGTAATGTTGCATAACCATATTTATTTCTGTTTTGAGAGCTGAAACATTGAAAGAAGTTACTTATCTTTTTATTTTAAAAAACTTTTATGGTACCTTATGGTCATCAATTATTTCTGATTTACTATGATGATAAGAGAAATCAGAGAAGGATCAAGGTCAAATTTGTAGCTTTATAAATATCTTCTGCTTGACATGAACATTATACGATGATAACTAGTGCAATAAAAACAAAGATAACTAAATTTTATGAATGGAATATACATAGACAAAGTAACTCAAGAAGAGAAATTTCATCATGGAGAAATTATACTCAGTTTTAATTTTACTGAATTTGAGGTGCTAAAACTGTCAAAATATTGATATATCAATGGTTTCTGGGTATAGAATTCATGAAATTCTGTCAGTAAGAAGGATGTCATACATTGGCTAACGATGAGGATATGTACCAAGAAATACATCAAGTGATTTCATCTGTGTGTGAACATACAGGGTGTATTTACACAAATCTCGGATTCAAACCTATTACATAACTTGGCTATCTGGCACAACTTATTTTTCCTGACTACAAACGTGTACAGCATGTTATTTTACTGAATACTATAGGTAACTAACATAATAACATTTATGTGTCTGAACATTTAAAGTATAGTAAAACTTCGCTACCAAAGATAAAGTGTGCTACACCTGTATAGGGCATTTAATATGAATGAGATTGCAGGCTGGGAGCTGTTCTAGATAAATCACTGTGGGAGCGATGAGTGAATGGCAGGTCCTAGGACACTATTGAATAACTTCAGAATTTAAAACTGTACAGTTCAGCTGTACTACATTTATCAGCAGACGTTTTTCATTAATAAATTAACCTGAGCTGGTTATAGTATTCATTACTCTAGAAATAGTTAAGGTTTTGACTTCATGTAGTGAGCCTCAGTTTAAAAACAAATACATTCAAACATAAAAGCATTCTCTTTCTTTGAATCTTAATTCAATAACCTTTTTCTGTGTTTAACATTTTTTTATTGTTTAAACTCTTTTGTTCAAGTGAGACACAAACACATTGTCTTGTTTACTTTTCTCTTGTTGTTGAGACAAAATACCTGATACCCAAAATTAAAGAAGGAAAGGTTTACTTAGCTCACAGTTTGTAGATGTTTCAATTCCTAAGCAGCTGGCTCTAAGGCAGGTGACATGGCACAGGGGCAACACTGCAAGGCAGCAGAAGACAGAAAAAGCAAGAACAAAGGGGAGGAGAACAAGCCTCTTCCTTATATTGTATGCAGGCTCTCTGTCCTAGGGCATGTGTAGCACTCACACCTTCTCCATGCCTCTTCCACAGGATGAGGATGTTTACAAAATGAGGGACTTGACCTCCTGCTGAGTCACTTAGTTAAACATGTATACTTCTCAACTTGACACAATGTGCCAACCATTATGCACATGTAGCCTAGATCTATGCAGGTCCAGAATCATGAGTTTTACTTTTTTCACCCTCATATCTCCCACTGGAAAGATTCAGGGCAATAGCATACATGCAGCTACCTCTCCCATGATAACAATACCTTCCTCTGAACTACCTCCTGAGGGACTTCTGGGACTCTTCTTTTAGGCATGTTACTCTTTCTAGAAATATATTTATGGTTATTTACTTGGATTGTATTTTTTTCATTATAGATTTGCTTGTAAGCAGATGAAACACAATTAGAATTCCTCTTTATTAATGAAAACTCTTCAGTTTGGGGGTTCATATTTTCACACTTTTGAAACAACAAGGAATTTCATAAGGTTAGCACATATTTTTGATACATGATTCACTGTTAACTTTTTGAATATTCTTTTTACATCTCCTGTAGCTTCCTACTTTTTCAGCTATACTTTTCTGTTCTACTTCCATGAACTCAATAGTAAATAGCTCTGGAAAAATCTCTAGAAGCTCATTGCTGGAATCCTCATCCACACCCATATTGTAGTTGCTGACCATCTAAACTACAATTTTGTTGATTGTTTTTCAACTTATTTACCAGTGGCAAATTTCTTGAAATCATACACCAACCTCCTGAATGACTTCTTCCAAGATATCATTTATAGTCCTTGATGACATCACTCCAAAGTCAACTAACATTCACAATACAATCACAACTGTCATAACCCACTCAGATGCATCAGTGTCTTCTTCAGCTATAAGAGTAGACTGAGCAAAAGCTTTCATCAGCTAATAGGATTTAAAACCTGTTACAACTCGATACATTCATTAGATAAAAGAGATGATATTTACAAGAAAAAAAGAAATTAATATTGGGATAAAGAATATGCTGGAGCATTGCCATAAGAGAGCAGACACTTGACAGACTTCTAATTTTTCATTTACTATTTTCCTATTTTGACGGTATAGCAACTCAGGAAGGGTATTAAGAAAAAGGTACTTTTTCATGATTTCTTATTGTTCCTATGCTGCACTGGCAGTGTATACTGATTTGCTTGAATACTACATAGTTGTCACTGTGCTGGGCCAAAATCATTTCAAGTTTCTTCCATGTCTGATATAAATTTTTAAGTAATTTTTGTCACTTCAGTTTTGTTCTTCAGGATTAGAGCAATGGTGGAATGCGATATACCTGACTGGTAATCAATAACCATTACAGATTTTCTGTCTCTCCTGTCTTTAATCACCTGAAATTTGTTTCTAGGTCAGTCATTTAACATGGATTTTATATGTGTAGGGTACAGACAGGCAAAACAACACAAGTTTATTCAAATGCAGAAGAGAATGATGAAATCAAGAAATGCAGTAAATACGAGACATAGCTTACTGTTTTATAGTAAACTTTTTAAAAGTAAAAGTAACTCCTGAAACAAGGATAAAAGTATAGCATACTAAATATGTAGGACACTAGCAAATTTATTTTTTGACATTACTAAGTATTGTATACTATACATAATTATATATGCTATACATTTACATGACTATTAGTAAAGTAGGTTTGTTTTTATCAGCTAGCATGACACAAACTGTGTTGTGATGTTATAACAGCTATAGGGGTTACTAAGGAATAGAAATTATTTAGCTCTATTATAATTCTATAGTTCAATCATTATATATGTAATCTGTCATTGACCAAAATTTCATTATGTGGTGCATGGCTGTAATTATATTTGTAATTCAAAATATACGTCATCTCATGCAAATTAAGTAGCAAAAGAAGAAAAAAGGATAGGACAGAAACTCAAAATATAGTAAGAAGAGTAATGTAATGTAGAAAGTTGTGCCAGCAAAACATAGAAAGAAGAAATTGTTAAAGATATTGGAAGACTGGGAGAATATTCTGACATGAATATATCAGAATATTGTTGACAAAATAATTTTCAAATAGACTGAATGCTCCTTATAAAGTAAGAGATATGAAATGTACACATATGATTCATTAATATGAATAACAATAACAACATTGGCAAGAACAGTTTTAGTGATTGACAAACCACAAAGAATAAAATACATAAAAAGTATATTGAGTCAATATGAAGAATTTATTCCAGAAGTTTTGTTGTATCAAGAGTAGGTGGGTTAAATTGAAGACTAAATAGATATGATATATAGGGAAAATATTGCTGCTTTGCATTTATATAGAAGAGAAACTTGAACATGGTTAAAAAGCTCATTGGAAGTATATAGGAACCAGAAAGAATAGTAGTAGGTAACAGTAAGGTTTTATGAAAATGAAAAGAAACAGGGTTCAGAAAAGCAGAGATGAACTTTATAAGCAATGTTGATTTTCCTTAGTTGTGCCGCAAAAGAACATAATTTGAATGTATAAAGTTAGATGTATACGAATTATGGCAAGATGATGGAGTAATTCTAGCTAATAATTTCTATTGTCTATATGAAGTACAAAGACAGGTCTTTGAGGTCCTTTTTCAACTTCTCTTAAATAAAATTTACAAAGGGGGCATATAAGAAGCTAACACATTTGTGAAAATCCTAGCCCTCAGGTTGATGCTAGGAGTATAGAAGGAACATTTGGGGCCACTTGTGAATAGTATTAATACCCTATGGAGGAAGCTCCAAAACTTTCTTTAAATTTTTTTCTGTAATGTGAAAATATAGCAATAACAAGCCAGTTACTACTCAATGGACTATACCACACTACAAACTGAATTTTCAGGTGATTGGATATTGGATTTTTAAGTCATCAGATTTGTACAAAATAAATTTGTTATTTTTCTACTACCAAGTTTATAATACTTTGTTATAGTAGCCTAACTTGATCAAGACAAACACATTTAAGGGTTCTATATTGAGACATGAGATATTGAAAACTGAGGAAAGCAATTTAGGTTGATGTGTGTAAAGAAAGGCGAAAAAGTCTTCTTAAACTAATAAACTCAAAAAGATTAATGATTGTGCTCTAAAGTTGCTCATATCTTGGAAAGCATTATAAAACTTGATATTGAGCACAGTCTTTGATTCATGCATAATTTGAAACTTTCATCCTGTGAGTAACTACTTTTAGAAAGTACCAGTGAAATCTGAAAGTTTACCTCTGGATTGTTTTAATTGCCTGCATGAATTTTGGTAGTCTACATTTTTAGTATCATTTATTTCAATGTTTCTTGTGATTTATCTTTGACCATCAGGTTACTTAGTAAATAGCGTGCTATGTAACTTTCAAGTATTTATTATTAATTTTAATTAAATACTATATGGTTAGTGAAAAATGTGGTGCATGGTTCTGATTTCATGAAATGCACTGAACATTGATTTATAGTTTTGCATATACTGATCAATACTTTATGCATATTTGAGAATAATATATCCTGGTATTTGATTCATTCATTCTTAGGACATCTATGAGGTCAGCTTTACTGATCACACTGCTTAGTTCTTTATTATTAATTGATGTTTTTCTCACTTTTTAGTCACCAACAATTTTTGTGGATTTTGCTTTTATATTTATTTCTGCCAAATTTTGCTTTATATTTTTGTTTATTAAGTTTACTATTATGCTTTACTGACTTAGTGATATAACTATAAAAATAATTACTTATTGTCAGTATTATCACATGCCATTAGAGGCATTATTATTTTATAATTGCTACATTATGGATTTTGTAAGATAGTAATGATTTCTTTAAAACTAGCAGTAAAATATACAAATTCTTTTTAAAAGAATGTGACAATTCACAATAAAAGTGGAAGCTTACATAAAATTATTATTAGTTCAGCTAAAAGTTTGTTCAGACACTTTATTTCTTTAATTGTCAACATTAAATTTAGAATCAGAAAATAAGGAAGGCGGCTGGGCATGGTGGCACATGCCTGTTATTCCAACACTTGGGAGGCTGAGGCAGGGGTATTACTGTGTGCTTGAGGCCAGCCTGGGCTACATCGTGAATTTAAGACCAGCCTGAATCACAGAGCAAGACCTTAGTTCAAAAATCAGGCAAAAAAATAAGGAAAGCTAAAAAAGGTCAAAAATTTAAGAAAAACTATAAATAAAACACATTGTATGTTAAAAGAAAAAATCAGTTATACAAACAGTAAATATACTTATGAGGACATTCTTGCTAAAATTATATAATGACAAGATCTAGACCTAAATTCCTAGAATTTGGAAGAAAGGTCTGATTTTTAAAGCAAACGTTTATTCCAGAGCCATGATATACAAATAAAAATAAACTGCCAATATTTTGGAACAAATAATATTGCATTTTCCAGATTTTTAAATAATTTTGCTTCTATACAAGCAATAGACTAAAGATACCAAATAATCATTTGCATTAAAAAACAAAGATACATATTGCATATATGATAAGCTAATGCCAAGTTGATTTTCTTATACTTGCTTTGAGAGGTGAAATATAACTTTGAGCGGTAAATAACTATTCACCATTTGTCAGGGAAAGTGCAGCACAGCTAGACTTAGTGTATTAGAGATAACTTGAGAGTGGCAATTCAGGAAAGGCCTGAAGACATCAATGGGTAATCAAAGAGATTCGCTATGAAATTATTAAAGAGTTTAATAGTTTAATAGATGGCTCCTGGCTAACCACTCTCTTGAGCAGGATGACTGAGCCCTCCACACTCACCACCAGCTAGTGCAGTCCTTCATGTCTGCTGCTCCCTTCCAGGGCTGCATCTCTCCATGGAGGTCTCTGGGTCACCAGCAGTCACCTGTGTCTGCAGATTTGAATCACTCCTCTAGCGTAGTTGAGTCCCAGCTCAGGGAGAAGGCACTGCTGGCTACCTCCTTCTTCTTGAATTGAAGTTTCTCTCTTCACTCTCTCTGTGGGCTTCGTTTTGTGCTTCAGATCCTTCCTGGCTCCTGGGGACACACCTCCTCACTTCTTGTCTTCTACAGGTTGTTATATTACAGCATCTGGATGGCAACTTTTAGAGAGGCTCTTTCTCTGCTGCTTGCCACTCTACCATCTTGGTACCTCTCCAATTCTGTTCTTACTTTTCCATTGGCTGCCAGACTAATGATTTTGACTAAAACCATAGGCTTTTGGATTCAAAGCTGCTTTGGAGATAGAGTAGGGATGGGTATAAGCCAAATCTAGATGTCACAAAGATTACAGTTCTTACTGTGATTCTGCCATTTTTCTTGAATAGATGTACTCTGTATTGTAAGCCTTTGGTTAATTTATAGAGTTTTTAGAAAGATTGTTTTTGCCAATATTCTCACTGTTTTTATGGAGGAGAGTATCTTCAGAGCTCATTATTCTGGCATTCCTTTGAATGCCTGGTTCCTACCTATTCTGACAGTAATATATATATATATATATATATATATATATATATATATATATATATATACACACACACACACACACACGTGTATAATTAATTATAAGTTGTTTACATATATATTAGTGATAAATAATTCACAAAGGATATAAGCTCTAGGCAGAATAAAACAATAAAAATTATAGGAAAGGAGACAAGCAGCAAAGGACAATCTGTAAGAGCATCAGGTTTTTATGAGCATTTGTAATAGCGGAGTTGAATAGTTAGTAGTTAGCCAATATTAAATACAGTGTTAAGTAACTGGAGATAATGGTTAATTTTTCATATTACTGTGATTTATCACATAACAATAACTTTAGAGTTACTCTTTATATTACAGGATGGTGCCATGTTTTTATTCTATCAAAAATAAGGAGAAAATAGGAAAAGTCATTTGAAACTAAGTATTTGCCTTTTTAAGTTATCTAGAGAGTGGAAATATGCATGAGGATATAACTAACCTTAAGTTTTATTCATGAATTCATAAGAAAAAAGTTTATGTTGTGAGTGCACTTAATTTCTCACTCTAAAAAACATTGCATTTAGTATACTTTTGAATGGAATAATATTCAATTTAGTAACCATATAAAGGAGGTATACTGATAAAAAATGTTGTGTCAAGATCTGATATTATGCTCATCACTATTTGCTCCCATGTCGCATTTTTATGGGAATTACTATATGCAATTACTCTTAGCCATTTCCTGGCTCTTCAATGGTTTTAGGAAGCAAACAGTCCCACAAACAACTCTGAATTAGAGACGTATGACACAAACTTACTGCCTAGTAAGAAAGCAGATGACTAGCTACTTGTGAGAATCTCCGGCATGAAATCACTGCACTTTTCCTGTTTGCTAAGATTAAAGTCATGAAGGAGCTCCCTTATATACTTTTCAACATATTCTCAAGTCTAAACTCCCCATTTTTTGCTTATTTCCCTTTAACCACTTCTATATTGTTCAGGGTGGTGCCTTCTAACTTCTATAGTTGGTACTACCAATCTGGCATCTTGTTTCTGCTAACAAGTAGAGATGGAGTCCCCTAAACTCATTTTGGACAAATATAAAATATATCTGTGTTGATTTTATTTTGTGACGCCTTTCTCCTCTCCTCTCATCATCCTTCCCTTCCTTTCTTTGCTCCGTATTTTCTCCTCACTCTCTGTATATTACCATTCTCTTCTTTTCACCCTTTCCTCCAAGGATCAACCAGACCGGGCTGGAGGTACAGCTCAGTGGTGTAAGTGCTTGCCCGCTAAGCACTAAGGCGCTGAGTTCGATCCCCGGTCCCGGAAAAAAAAAAAAAAAAGGATCAGCCAGACTATGAGAATGCGTTTGGGCTTCTTTTTCAGTGTTTTGTTACCACAAAGTGCTAAAACAAGGCACAAACTAAGAATGCCTGTAGAACTTCAGAAGCTGGTGTTTAGATTTCTCCCCTAGTGCTCACATTGGAAATGAATGAGGGAAGCCAGTTATTTTCTCTTCTATATCCACTTTAAATCTTGGTCAACCTTAAATGCCCACAGAGCTTAAGTTTAAGAACTCAGAAGCTCCATCCAATTAGTATTTGAGTGAAGCAGCTTTGTCAGGTGCCCCAAATCCCTTTATGATGATCTTAGAGTTATCTAAAAATCCAAAAGATTCTGATGCTGTGGTTTTTCAGGAAGTGATGAAAAGTGTCTATGCTGACTGGTGTGTGTACAGAAAGAACAGAGGGTTAACCACTTAGAGGCAGAGCAAAGGATGAGATTACCTGAACTCTGCTTCTCTCAAGTGGCTACAGGGGCAGTTGTTCTCAACAGGGCTCACAAAATAGATTATAGAATAAGAACACAGCTTTGAAAATTATTGCAAAGGCCCATACAAATCTCACAGTGAACTGCGTGTCTGGACCACTCTTACTTCAATTTTTAGGTTGGAAGGTGCTGTTAATTTTTCAGAGAGAAATAAAATGCACCTTCAATATATTTAGCTAGCTCAAATACACAATTAATAGCATGTATATAATTTATCACTTACTACTTTATTTGCTATAATTGTTTCATATTTTAAAGTTTTAATGATCTTTTTATGTAACCATTCATCAAAATTTAAAGAAGGTAGGTCAAAATGTTTACCCAGCTTAATAAGATCAACCTACATTTGGGCAACGTTTTAGTTCAAATGTTATCCCATATAATTGTAATTTAATTTTGAAATTGAGTATCTTTAAAATAGAAAACAGCTTCTTATTGCAGAGTACAGGAACGAAGGCAGTGGAGATAAGCACTGGTCAGTAACCCTTGCATACCGGCTCGGACTTGTGCAACCACTCTACTCTTGTGTCGTCTTCAACTCCCCTTTCTATGCAGACAGACACTGCATTTTTTGCTTATCCTTATTGATACAATAAAGTAATAGACTTATGCCTTTAGTAATACTTATAAAACAGATTTTGTTTTCTTTTTATATTTATATATTAGACTTGTATCATAAGATAATGTTGACTAATCAGAGAAAGAAAAGAATTTCCTATGCCACGTCTGATATAATAACATTATATGGAGTTATGCTGCTTATAACAGCATTCGATGTTGTTATTATTGCTATTTAATAGGTCTTAATATATTCCAGTAAAGTTCTTCCATAGTACTTGGATTTTAGGACATACTAGTGAATTTTAAAAAGTTCTTTTTAAGTATATGTTGAATTTCAATTTTATATGTCACAATCATAAATTATATTCATATTTCTCTATGACTGATACAATCTAACAGTCAAGCACATTGATGCTACCTGAGAACTTACAAATACCATTTACACAAAGCAATATGGAAGGTGTGCTGGAGAGACAGAGACATGCCCTGGAAATTGCCTAGCTGTGAATGCCTTCCTTGCATTCATCCTCGTCCCACTCAGATCCATCAGTTATGATCTCCTCTCTGTCCCTCTCCTGTATGCTCAAGTTTTTGTGTTTAGATTGAGTTTTGTACTGTCCAAATAAATGTTTTCTTGCCATTTCTATGTAACCAGGGTCTTTAATTTCTATTTTGCAGACGCTTTTTAAACAAGAAACTTTTAAAAATACAATTGTTATCAGGCCACTACTTTGTAGGAGTAAATCTAGATTGCTTTTGGTGACAGGCAAAACCCTAGTTTTAGGCTCTGACAGTGTATCCAGCCTTGCGTTTCCACTGTGTTCATACACACTTGCCCTTTATAGCCACACTCAACTGTAGGGAGTCTTTAAAATCACCTGAAACCTCTGTTCTTTGGTTCCATGATTACTTTTTCCTGGAAAACTTTTATTACAGCATTTAGCAAACATACTTAATTTTTCATTTCATAGTAAATTCTTTTGGGTTCTGAAACTCTATGAATACCACCTCAAAGTGCTGAGCATTTTGCTACTAAATTTCTAGTAGATTCATATTTTAGTTACTTCTCTCATCACTGAGACATGATACCCACAACGTAAAAGAGGAAAGTTTAACTTTAGCTCATAGTTTGTGGAGATTTCATACTGTCACCATGTGGCTGCAAGGCAGTGTAGCATAGCAGAAAGGCATAGCAGAGGAGAAGCAGCTCATGGCACGGCACTGGAAAGCAGAGAGAGATTCGAGATATAGATAGGGATAGGGATAGACAGAGATAGAGGGAGAGGGAGAGGGAGAGGGAGGGAGACAAGGGGAGAAGAGAGCAGGGGAAGAGAAAGGAGAGGAAAGAAGGAGACCGCACCCCTGAGCGACCTGCCTCACCTGGTCGTGCTCCACCTCCCAACATCACGCCGAGCTATGAGCCCGTCAGCGAACTGAGCATTCGAGCTGCTGTGATCAATGACCCAGCAAAAGTCCCACCTATGAACACACGAGGCTTTGGAGGGAGACCCAGGTATAAACCATAGCAATTCACTTGTTAATTCTACTTCAGTTCTTTATATGTTGAGTTATAGCATTAGGTCAATGATTTTTGAAATTTTTTGTATGGAAGGCAAAATTTGTACAATTTTTCTTTATTATGCATGAAGAAGAAAATGGAGTAGGGACATGAGGAAGATGAGGAGGGGAGAAAAAAAGAAGAGAACAGTAATTCAAATTGGAATTACAATATAGTCTAGAAATGTTGATAAGGTTAATGCTGAATTGCCTAGAAGATATAATTCAAAGCTTATTTTAATGACTAGATAAAACATTACTGATTTATAAGAAATATTTTATTTTTGGGGTTTGAATAACAGATGCCTTTTACATCATTTCAATATTCTTTCAGTTATATATCTGATCTTTTGTAATACACACGTTAGTCTACATATCATCCAAATTATCCTCAAATTTCAGTAACTGTCCTGTGAATCAATGTAGATGCAATTGTGCTTAAAAATAAAATCTAAAATGTTTGAGACAAAAATGTCTACTGAGATAAAATCTCATTAAATGTTAATTACTGTTGAACATCAGATCTTCATAAGCTGATTCGTTACATGCTGTCTTGTAATAGTTATATAGAGTAAATGAAAGTGCATAGGATGGAGAATCAGTTTAATGTGGTTAAAATTAATTAGGATGAACTATATCTATTGAATTTGCTATACCTTTATTCTCATATTTTGATAGCAAAAATATATTTTGACACATTTTAATCTATCTTTGTCTACATTTAATTTTTTTAAAAGCACATGATCAAAGTACACAGGTCAGGTATTGGTCAGGGGAAAACCAAGGAAGGGTAGTTAGGTGGACAACTCTGAGTCCAAGCAATAGATAGGGCTATTGTAGTGGAGAATAAGCATATACTTAATGTCAGTCTACTTTTTATTGTACCATTGTTGTTTTGATACAGTCTCATTGTGTCTCCAAAGGCTTCAGATGTTGAAAGACTGGTCTTCTGTGTAGTGATGCTTGGGGAATAGTTGGAACCTTTAAATCTTTAAAATATAGGGTGCAGCAGGTTATTGGGGATATTGCTGTCTGGAGAATTAAGACTTTTCTTTGGACTGGGTGAGCTCCTGGAAACAATCTATTATAAAAGGCAAGACTGGTCCTCCCTAGGTTCCTGTGCTGCCATTTCATCGTGTGGCCTCTCCTTTGACAATTGCTCCTACTGTCATGTGATGCACAGGGCGAGGGTACCTGGTGAGCACTTGGGCTGTTGCTTAAGACTTTCAGCCTCAATAGTTGTAATCTAAATAAGCCTCTTTTCTTTATGATAACTCAATCTCTAATATTTCACTATAGTAACATACAAAGGTTAATTGGACTAATATTATCAGGTAATGGAAGCTTTAAAACCTGTCAATGAGAGTCCTTAAAATACTCATTTCTGTCCAAGTGAACAATTTAGCCCATATACCTTCCTCATTCATCTTTCTTATATCTTTGATTTTGAGGAAGATTCAATTATTATCGTTTATGAAATATTTAGCATACTGTTTCATATTTTATTTCAAAGACAAAAGAAAGAAAACATTAACAGACACACAGACATTTACTAAAAACAAAAACAAGCAACATATTTTCAGAGAACGTGATAGGAAATTAACAATGGTGGTTGTATTACATATTGATATGTTCAAATTGGTTACTCAGATAAACAAATTACATATATAAGATTGATCAAACAATAAAACATTAACTGTTCCTTTCAATACAGTAATAGAAATCAGAAGTACAAGTATCTCAGCTATCCTGTGTATACCTATATATATTTTTTCCCTTCTCTCTTTCTTTTCTCTTTTCCCTCATCCCAGTTGTTCCTTCCTTAGAGCAATTTCTTTCCCTTTCATAATACCTGTTTTATTCACTCTTTTAGGTTTTTACACTAGTGAGACAATATAGTGTTTACACATGAGGGTCTGATTGGTTTCACTTCTAAATATGGTCTGTAGTTGTGACCAATTGCCTATAAAAGCCCTGAGTTTATCTTCTTTTACAGCTGAATAATATTCCATTGTATAAAAATACCACAATTTTTATCCATTCCTCAGTGGATGGACATTTGGGTTGCTTTCACAATTTAACTATTATAAGTGGTGCTGTTATAAACATTGGTGTGATATGACATTTGCAGTTCTGGAAAAATACCAAGAAGGGAAATAGCTGGGTTGAATGGGATCTCAAGTCCTAGTTTCCTGAAGAATTTCCAAACTGATTTCCACAGTGGTTTCACCATTCTACACTCTCACAAACAGTGAAAAAGGGTTCCTTTTTCCCCACAGCCCCTCCAGATTTGTTATTGGTTGATTTCTTGATGATATCCATTATTTGAGGGGTGAGATGTAATCTCAATGTTGTTTTAATTTGTATTTCTCAAATGCAAATATTAATGTTGAACACTTTTTCATGTATTATTTGCCATTTCTTTTTCTTTATCTGAGAAGTGTGTATGCATCTTAGATGCCCATTTCTGGATTGGACTTTTGAATTTGGGAGGGCTGATTTTTTAAAAAATTCTTTATATGTTCTAGATAGAAGTCCTCTATTTGAGGAACAGTTGGCTTAAATTTTTATCCAATTTGTGGGCTTTATTTTTACTTTGCTGGTGATTTCTCTAGATGTGCAAAACCTTTTCCATAAGAGGAGATCCCAGTTGTTGATACTTCGAAGTATTTCCTGTGCAGTATGATTTTTGTTCATGAACTCTCTGCCTACCCCTATCTCTCCAAGCTTTTTACCTCCTTTCTCTTCCAGTAGATTTAGTGTTTCTGTTTTAATATTGACATCTGTGATTCATTTAAACTAGAGTTTGTTGCATGGTGATAGACTTGAGTCTATTTTCAGTCTTTGGCACGTGGCAAGCCACTTTTCCAGCACCATTTATAAAAGAGATTATCTTTCTTCCAGTAAACTTGTTCAGCCCCATTTGAGAAAGATCAAGTGGCTGAGTGTGTTTGTGGTGGTGGCTGTACATTCTGGTCTCTTCCATTGATCCTTAGGTCTGTTATTTGCCAATAGCATGCTGATTTTATTACAGTGGCCTTGTAGTATAATTTCAAGTCAGGGATTGTGATGTCACCTAACTTGTCTTTGTTGCCTAGGATTGCTTTTGCTATTCTGGCTCTCTTCTGGTTCCAGATGAATTTTAGGAATATTTTCTCTAGATCTATAATGTATGAAAATGGTATTTTAATTGGAATTGCATTGAATCTGTACAACAATTCTGGTAGTGTGACCATTTTCACAATGTTGATTCTTCCTACCAATGAGAAAGGAATAACTGTCTGTTTTCTGAAGTCCTCCTTGATATCTTTTTTCAAAGTACTATAGTTTTCATTGTATAGATCTTTTAATTATTTTGTCAGATTTATTCCCAAATATTTCAATTTTTTTATTCTATGGTAAAAGGTATGGTTTCCTTAATTTCTCTCAGTGATTTTGTGTTCGTATACAGGAAAGCTATTGATATTTCAGTGTTGATTTTTATCCAGTTACACTACTGAATTTGTTTATTAATTCTAGGAGTCTTTTGGTGGAGTTTTGGGGGTCTTCCATGTACAGTATCATGCCATCTGTAAATAACGATAGCTTCACTCATTCCTCTCCTATCTTTATTCTTTTATTCTCTGTTTTGTGTAATTGCTCTGGCTAATGCTTTGAGAACTATGTTGAGTAAGAGTGGTGACAGTGGATATCCTTGTCTTGTTCCTGCTTTTAAAGTGATAGGTTTTAGTTTTTCTCCATTTAGTATGATGTTGGCTGTTGGATTGTCATAGATGGCTTTCATCAGATTGAGGAAAAGACCAGCTATTCCTATTTTCTGAGGGATTTTTATTATGAATGAGCATTTGACTTTGTGAAAAGTTTTTCTGCATCTACTGAGATGATGTTGTGGATTTCGTGTTTGGCTCTATTAATGTGGAGTGCTACATTTATGATTTGTGTATATTGAACCATCCCTGCATTCCTGGGATAATTCCACTTGGTAATGGAGCATGAATTTCTTCATGATTTGCTGCATTCTCTTTGCTAGCATTTTATTCACTAATTTGCATATATATTCATTAGGAAGATTGATCTGTATTTCTCTTTCTTGGTTGGGTGTTTCTCTGGTTTTGATATCCGTGTAATACTTCTGTCCAGAAATGAGTTAAGGAGAATTTCTTCCTTTTCAATTTCATGGAAGAGCTTGAGGAGTATTGGCATTAAATCTTTTCTGAATTTCTTGTAGAATTCCACTATGAATCCATCACAACCTGGGCTTTACTTTCTTGGTAACTTTATAATCACATTTTCAGTCTCATCAGTTGATACTGGGTTATTCAGGATCTTTTATTTCATCTTTATTCAACTTTGGTAATTCCTACATATCTAGGAATCTGTCAATTTCTTCTGAGTTATCTATATTATGGGGAGTAGAGGTTTTCAAAGTTGGTACTGATGATCTTTAGAATTCCTATAGAATCTGTAGTGATTTCACCATTTTGAGTTCTTATTACATGACTTTGAGTATTTTCTTTTTCTTTTTTTTTTTTTTGATAAGTGGCTAGGGGCTTATCAATTCTATTTATTCTTTCAAAGAACCAACTCTTTGATTCACTAATTTTTATAGCATTTTCTTCATCTCAATTGCATTAATTTCTGCCTGATCTTTGTAATTTCCTCTCTTCTTTGGACTTTGGCTTGACTTGTTCTTTTTCTAAAAGTTTGAGGTACAGAATTAGGCTATTTATTTGTTCTTTTTCTGTGTTCCTGATTTTGTGTTCACCCCTATAAATTTCACTCTGAGTCATGCTGTCAGTGCATCCCACAGATTCTGGTAATTTGTACTTACAGTTTCATTTGTTTGTAGGTGTTGTTTAATTTCTTCTTAAATTTTATCTGTGACCAATTGTGTATTCAGGAGTTTGTTATTTCATTTCTATATTTTTATGGGGTTCTTGTGGTTCCTTCTGTGATTAATTTCCAGTTTCATTGCACTGTGGTCACAGAATATGAATGGGATAATTTCAATTTTTTGCATTTAGTTAAGCACCCCTGTCTTGGTTACTTTTCTCTCGTTGCTGAGACAAAATACCCAACACCCAAAATGAAGCAAGGAAAGGTTTATTTAGCTTACAGTTTGTGGAGGTTTCAGTCCATATTTGGCTGGTTCTGAGGCAGAGTGGCACATGGCAGAGGGCAAACTGTTCATGGCAGCAAACAACCAGCAAATGTGTGGAATTGCAGGCAAGCAGCCTCTTTCTCTCCTCTACCTTGTAAATAGCCTGCCTCCACCCAGGGGGCGTGTAGCTCTCACACAGTCTCCATGTCCTCCTCTTCCACAGGCTCAGGATGTATACAAAGTAAGCACCCTGGTTTCCTGCTGAATCACATAGTTAACCTTTTAAACTTCCCAAATTAACACAATAAACAACATCCCAGAAGGGTAAGTCATGTCCTTTTCACCCTAAGATCAACAACTGCTGAGTTACTCAGCCAAACCTCCAGACTCCCCAAGTTGACACAATGTATCAACCATAACAGTACCCTATGGGCTAGAATGTGGCCTATTTTAGAGCATATCACATGTGCGGCTGAGAAAAATGTGTATTTTGATTTTGTTGGGTGGAACACTCTGTAAGCATCTACTAAGTCCATTTGTTCACAAATTTCATTCAGATCTGTTATTTCTTTGCTGATATCCAGTCTGGTTGATCTATCCTTTGTGTAAATGTGGTGTTTACATCCCCTAGTACAATAGCGTTACTAGTTATTTGGTTTTCCATGTGTATTAAGATTTATCTTATATAGTTGGGTGCTCCCATATTTAGTGCATACACATTTATGATTGTTGTCTCTTCATCTTGCAGTTTTCCCCTAACAAGTATGTAGTGACTTTCTTTATCTCCTTAATAGCTCTTGGTTTGAAGTTCACATTATCTGCAAACAGAATAGTTACCTCTCCTTTTTTTCTGGGTTCCTGTTGCATGGACAATAGTTTTCCATCCTTTGCCTTTCAGTCTGTGGATTTCCTTTTGAGTGAAATGTGTCTCCTGTGTACAGTGTATTGTTGTATTTTGTTTCTTGATCCACTCTGCCAGTACGTTTCTTTTGGTTGGTGAATGGGGGTTATTCACATTAATGGTTATAATTGATATGTGTTGGCTTATTTTTGTCATGTTATTTACTTGCTGTTGGTTTCGTACTTTTTCTTTCTGTTTAATTGCTTGCTCTGCTTGGGTGTTCCTTTCTATTGCTTTTCTTAAAATTGTGCTCATTTTTACCTCTTTCTAGAATATCTTTCAGTACTCTTTGTAGGGTTGGTTGGTGCTCATGAGGTTTTCAGTTGTTCTTTGTCAGGGAAATATTTTATTTCTTTCTTAAATTTGAAGGATAGCTTTGCCAGATACATCAATCAGGGTTGGAAGCTATTTTGTCTCAGGACCTGGAATACTTCACTCCAAGATCTTCTTGGTTGGATCTTTTGTGTTAAGAAGTCTCCTGTGATTCTGATGGGCTTCCCTTTACAGGTGATCTGTTTCTTTTCTCTAATGGCTTTTAATATTCTATTCTTTTGTTGGATAACTAGGATGTGTATTACTATATGTCTGGGTGTAGTTTTATTTTGGTTATGACTAGTTGGAGTTCTATATGCCTCACTTAAATTTATGTCCAATTATTTTTCCATGCTTGGGAAATTTTCTGCTATGACTTCTGAAAATATTCTTTTTATGACATTTATGTTGCCTCCTGCTGTTTCATTGACACATATTAATCTTACATTATTTCTCTTTTCATTGTTTTGCAGCTGTTGAACTGATATGTCCTGGTTCCTTGTTGATTTTAAGAGACCCTTCCTGTCATGATGATTAGGTGCAATGCTGTCTTCAAGATTTGAAATTCTATCTTGTCTACATTCATGTGGTCTTGCTGACTTTCAGTGGAACTTTTGATTTCCTGGATATCTCTTTGAATCTGTTTCATGCGTTCTAGTTCTTTCCTATATTGTTCATTTAATATTCCCATCAGTTTCCTATTCCTATCTATTTTTTATATATATCTTCTTTAGATGTGCTGAGCAGTTCTTTCATTTTGTTGTCATTTCATTGTTTACCTGAGAGATTATTTCTGATCTGATTTCCTCTATGGCCTGATGGAGTTGTTTCTTACTTGCATTGCAATCATTTCAATGATTTCAGGTGTGTTCTCACCAAGTTCTCCTATGTCAATTTCTCCTGGACTTTTTCTGAGTAAGGTGGGGTTCTAAGATTGCATTTTGGTCCTTTATCTTCCATTTTGATGCTGGAGGCAGAGAACCCAATGTCACTCTTCCCTGGCAGTACACCAAATGTCCCTAGCATCCCTAGTTTTCCTGGGGTCAGGCTTGTCCTTCAGTGTTTGCAGAGATGGGCTGCTCAGTCAGGGGTCACCAGATAGTTGATAGAGTGTACCCAGTTCTCCCAGGTCTCAGGCACAAACATTGGTATCAGCGGATCACAGACTGCCTGGTCCAGTGCCCCCAGGCAGCTCAGACTATGAGCAGGGCCCAGACCTGGACTGCAATGCTGGCAGGATTATTGGCCACCTGGTCTATTGTAGCATATTGTTTTAAAATGTATTTTTCCTTGAAATTCTGTATATCATAGAAATTTATATAAAAAGTATTGAAAAGTCCTATTATGAAAATCTCTAAAAATCAAAGAGTTTCTGATTAGTGATGACAAAGAGGTTATTTTTGTGTACAATCTTGGCAAGGAATTGCACTCATCTATGTCACTAAGAGCCAGAGGATCAGGGCAGGACATGTACTCTTGCCAAATCAACATATTTGGAACTATGATTACCAGTGCTTCATAACCGCCCTAAGACATAGTCACAGATCTGACTCATATATAACATTCCTGGGTCAAGTCCATTCAAAATAATCCCATTCAAAATAAGAGATCTCAGGCTTTTGTGTTTCAACATAATCACTTCTTTTTGTCTTTGTAGAACCATGAACTAGCAAAGCCTTGGACCAGGAAACATAGAAATGAGGTAAATGAGTAAAATTTTGTGCCAAGAATCAAACTCAGGACCTTGTACATGCCCGGCAGATGCTTGTACCACTGAGCTATATCTCTAGCCTCAAATGTGTAATTTTGTCAGATTTTTTTGGAATCCTGCAAGAGAAGCAACTTTTGTGCTTATAGTCTGCAAATTAAGAAAGCTCTTATTTAATGACTCATGATGGCAAACAGGATAAGTGTACATGAAGATTGTTTCAGCAATATTTTTTGGCAATAAGTTCTTCTCTTGGTTGAATACATACTAAGACTGTGAAGGATGGGGCATCTTTGAGTCTGACCAAAAGAAAAGAGTCCCTAAAAATAAACTTGTATATAAGACTGCATAAGGACTAGAAATGGTCACAGGGCAGAGAAGTAGAACTGACTTTTCATTTCATGTTGCTAGTACATAATCTTACTATGATTAATATGATTCTGTTACTTCCTTCAAATTCTAGGTCTTTTCTTGATAAAGTGAAGGATACCACCAATTATATCTTAAAGTACATAAGCCAGGAACACTTTCATACACAAGTGAAGCAGAGAAAAAATATTTCACCTCTAAGACTAAAGCAAGGCTAAGGAAAATTTAGCCTTCATCAATAAGTGATCTCCAAATATTCTTTTGATTAAGAAAAACTATTTGGTCCAGAAAATTGGAATAAACAGTTCTTATATTGTTAGCCATGTTTCTAAGTCATAATCATTCATATTATGTAATACTGCATCTATTGTTCCATCCCAAACTTTCAAGTTAAACAGGAAAAAAGAAACAAAATATTTATAACATACAAATATAATGTAAATAATTTTATTACATAGAAGAAAAACTTCAATCTATGCTTATGATTCCATGAAGATCTATACGGTCTTTACATATAGGGATGGGCACATATTTATCTCTCTTATTTTGTTATCATTGTTATTTTTTAAACACTACTTTATCTTGGGCCAGAGTTTTGAAGCATTGATTTCACAATTACATTTTCTCTTCATGCATGGTTGAGAATAAGTGGTGATGTAATTTAATATGCTCAATTCTTATTTTTGTAAGGTAAAAGAAAATCAATCAGTAAGCATATTATTAATCTTTCCCCTTTAGTTTCCCATCCTTTTCTTTAAGAAATGGAACAAGTATTTGAAATAATTAATGCTTTATATGCTATCCTTTTAATGATAATTATCAAGGTTAGAAATAATATGGAAGTAGAATAGGAAAAGTTATCATGCAAATATTAGACAAGTGTCAGCAGAAACAGTAATTCTACTCTTTCAGAAAAATAGAAAAATGGACAGAGCACCTCAATTTATGAAACATAGAATGACAAAATCAAAGAATAATTATATAACTCATTAATAGGAGTTTTTAATATCTAATTTTCAATAATAGGTGGAACAATTTGGAGGAACAACTAGAGAAAAAATAGAAAACTTTAATTATGCTATAAACAATTATGTCTGATGTACACATTTGGAAGGCACCACCTAACAGCAGAATGCATGTATTTCTCAGTTTTACAGAAATATTTTGAAGGCTAGATCTTATCTAAAATGTCACCAAGGAAGTTAAATGAAGTACAAGTTCTAAATCACACAAAGTGTGTTTTATGGCTACTGTATAATTAAATTAGAAATAAATCAGAAGAAAATTACAGAAATTCGTAAGTATGTGGAACTTAACATACCCCTAGGGGCTGGGGATATAGCTCAGTGGAATAAGCGCTTGCCTAGCAAGCGCAGGGTCCTGAGTTCGATCCCCAGTACCACAAAAAAAAAAAAAAAAAAAAAAACATACCCCTAAATAATAAATGTGTAAGTGTAGAAAATTGAAATTGGGGAATATTGTGATGTGAATGAAAGAAAGCCAAAGACAAAAACACATAAGATGTAGTGATAAACTACTTACGATGAAATTTATAGTTACAAACCTTCAATATCATTAAAGATTCCAAATCATTACTGTACCTTTCCACCTTATGAAAGTACAAAACTGGGTGGGGTGGTGCATGCCTGTAGTCCCAGCACTGAAGAGGCTGAGGCAAGTGGATCATTGGGAGTTCAAGGCCAGCCTGGGCTACAAAGTGAGCTCTCCATCAGCCTGAACTGCACAGGGAGACTCTGTCTCAAAAAGACAAAAGGAAAGGGGAAAAAAAGAAAGTGCAAAAGTAAATGTGAACTAAGTCCAAAATAGGAGAGAGGCAGAAAGTATAATGATTAGAAGAGACATAAATGAAGTGCAAATTTTAAAAAAAGCTTTATCCTGACAAAGAAAAAAGAATGAACCACATTTCTAAATTCAGAAATGCAAATTAGATGTATTATCAAAACTAATGTATTATCAAATTTAAATATATTATAAAAACTGTGAAAATAAAAATATTTTAAGAGAACAGCATGAAAAATTACATACACAAAAGATAAACCCATAACAGTATTATATTAATAGTGAAAATCTTTCCTCAGATCTAAGTCAATGTCTACACAGCTGAACTTCATTGATTCTTTCTGAAACTTCATATGTGCATAATTTGGAGGCAGGAGAAAGAAAGAAAGAAAGAAAGAAAGAAAGAAAGAAAGAAAGAAAGAAAGAAAGAAAGAAAGAAAGAAAGAAATGAAAGAAAGGGAGGGAGGGAGGGAAAGAGAAGGGAAAGAAGCAAAGGTAAGAGAAGAGGAAGGAGAGAGGAAAGGAAGGAAGAAAGGAAGGGAAGGAGGGAGGAAAGGAGAAATAGGGAAGGGAAGGCATCTTTTGCAAATAGAGAATCTCTATTGCTAACTGATATGGTCTTAGGTATGGGTAATCTTCAGGAATATACACAAGCACATACAAAATTATTAAAACTCTTCCAGTAAGGATGCAAGATTGAAGATCAACATACAAAAATCAATTTTGTCACAAGCAATGAGCAATGTTAAAATGAAATTAAGGAATCAATGACTTTTTACAATAGAATCAAAATGATTAAAATTTTTTAAAATTAAGGGAACCAAAGAATACAAAACTTGTACACTGAAACCGAAAAGCACTGTTGAGAAACTTAAAATAGTGGACAAATGAAACCAGTATTATTTTCTGTCCATGAATTATAAAACTTAAGGACTTTAAGATAGCAATGTAAATCAATGTACATATGCAATACATTCTTTAATTCTGAGCTGGTTTAAATGGAGAAACACAGGAGTTATTCATAAAGAATGAAATTCAGATATCTGAGAATAACCAAAACAATGCTGAAAAGAATAAAATTGAAGGACTCAATTTTAAAATTTAAGAGAATGATAGAGAAATTTAGCTGGGGGTATAGCTCAGAGGCATAAGCGCCTGTCTGGCAAGCTCAAAATCCTGAGTTCGATCCCTTACACCCCCTGCAAAAAAAATCCAGAAACTAAAACAATGTGTTTTATTGTGAAAACTAACATACGGGAAACTGAAACTGAATTGATAATCTAGAATGAAATCCATTAATTTGGCCAGTTATTTCAAGGGTAATGAGACTATTCAATGGAGTAAGAATTTTTTAATAACTCAGAGACAACTTGATTCAAATAAGAAAGAATGAAGCTCTCCGAGTGTCTCATGTCATAAACAAAAAATAAACTCAAAATTAATCAAAGATCTACATGTAAAAGCTAAAGAAATAAAATTCTTATAAAAATATGCATACATTTTAATGATGCATATTAGACAATGGTTTCCTAACCATGGTTCAGTACAGCACCTGGAGAAAATAAACCAAAGTTTATCACAAGGAATGTTTCTATCCAGTAAAGGATACTATCAAGAATTTGAAGATATACCCCACTGAGAGAAAATCTTTACAAATTATATTTTCTGACTTTGTATTCCAAATATATAAAGAATTCCTACAAGTGGTAATAAAAATACAAGTAACTGAAATGAAAAATAAGCCAAAACTATAAATAAATACTTCTAGGAAGATAGAGAAATTAACAATGTCATGAAAAATGGTCCACATTGTTAGTCTTTAAATTATTTAAATTCAGAACCAAACTTATATTCAACTTCACATACAATAAGAAAGCAAAAATAAAATGATGGGCAATAAGAACAGTGGCTAGGATGCAGAGATATCAAAGTATCAAACATAAAATTAAGCACTCTCTACATAAAACAATTGGTCAACTCCTTAGGAAATAAAACAGTCTAATAGGATACAATGATTCAACTTGTAGGTATATACCAGCATATATGAAAATATATATACACACCAAAACTTGTATATGAATATTTAAAATAGTATGAGGTTTATAAAAGCTGAAATCTGAAAATAACTCTAAAATCCATCTATTTGTTAATGTATAATAAACTACAATATATGTATTAATATATCAAACTGATTGGTAACGGAGAAAACACCAACTAAATATTTTAATAAGGTGTTCTGGAAAAAAGAACATTCTTTTTCTGTTAAGTAAGACTGCTTTGCAGGCATTTTGATCACCTTTCTCTCCATCAAGATATCAAACTGGTCCACTACATTTTGCTAATTGAACCAAGTGAGTAGGAGGTAGCAACAACTCTGGATTTGTTAGTAAACCATTTGAGAGCCAGAGGATGAGAAATAAACCCAACTAAAATTCAAGGGTCCTGCAGCCTCAGTAAAGTTTCTAAAATTCCACTGGTGTGGGACCTGTAGAGATGTCCCATCTAAGGTAAAAGATGAGTAGCTGCATCTGGCTCCTCCCACAACCAAACAATGCATATAATGCCTAGTGGGTCAATTTGGATTTTGGAAGGTTGGGGCCTGGCTTATGGATGGTTCTGCATGTCACATAGGCATGTCACAAGTGGACAGCTGCAGCATTACAGCTCCTTTCCAGGACATCCCCAAAGGACAGTGGTGAATGGAAATCTTTACAGAGGGCAGAAAGTTGGACAGTGCACCTGGTAGTACATTTTGCCTGGAAGGAAAAATGGCCAAATGTGTCATTGTATACTGATTCATTGGTTAGAGCCAATGATCTGGATGGATTGTCAGTAACTTTGAAGGAACATAACTAGAAAATTGGTGACAAAGACACTTGGGGAAGACGTATGCAGATAGAACTCTCAATATGGGCAAATGATGTTAAAAAATTGTATTTTTAAAAATAAATGCTCACCAGAAAGTGATCTCAACAGAAGAAGACTTTAACGATCAAGTGGATAAGATGACCTGCTCTGTAGATAGCAGTCAACCTCTTTCTCCAGCAACCACTGTCATTGCCCAGTGGGCTTATGAAGAGTGGATACACTGGCAGGGATGGAGGTTATGCATGGGCTGAGCAACATGGACTCCCACTCACCAAGAGTGATGGTTAGAGCCACTGCTGAATGCCCAATGTGCCGTCAGCAGAAACCAACAACGAAATCCTGAGGATATGACACCATTCCTCTGGGTGATCATCCATGACCTGGTGGCAAGTTGATGATATTTGGTTGCTTCCACCACGGAAAGGACTGAACTTTGCCCATACAGGCATTGACACTTATTTTGGATATGAATTTGTCTTCCCTGCAGTGTAATGCTTCTACCAAAACTACCATACATGGACCCACAGAATGGCTTATCTACTATTAAGGAATTTTACATAACATTGTCTCCAAACAAGGAACACATTTTATAGTCAGAGAATCAAAGCAATGGGCTCAGTCCATGAATTTCATTGATCTTACCATGTTCTTCACCATCCAGAAGCAATTGGATTCATAGAAAGCTGGAATTATCTTTCGAAGGCACAGTTACAGTGCCAGCTCTGTAGCAATAGCTTACAGGCTTGAAGCAAAAAGCCTTGAACTGATTATATATTCTTTGAATCAGCTTTGAACTAATTTATGTTCACTTTGTAAAATTTAAAATATATTGGTAAGCAACAGGAAAAAAAATTTATTTTATGACCCAATATCCACTGTATGAATTTTGTATTTTTTTCTGACTTTTCTTTTTGTATATATGAATATTTCACACACAAGCGCACACACACACACACACATCTTCTTTAAACAAAATATAATCTCATTAATAAATGACTACTTCATTTATTTTTGACACATATACACGTTATTTATATAAACACATGTATAATATTCACATATAAAAATCTCAATAGTTATATAATCTTTAAAAAGATCGTTATAATGATTATTAAGTGATTATAATTTGCCATATTTATGTAGTCTCAAATAGAAGACTTAAGAGTCTGTTTGAGAAGCCAGGGACAACATTAAAGGTAAAGGTGAAGATTAAACTCCTTTAAAGAAACAGAGCGAGCCTTCCTTCTTCATTTCTCTTTTATACTACTTAGGTGGCAAGCCCATTGGTTGCTGTCACTCACACCCAGTAAATCCCAGCAAATATTCACTAAATCCCCTCAACCACACCTAGAGCTAAGCAGATCCAATTTAGTTTCATGTTTCTTTCTCAAATTGACGCAAGCAGTTAACTATCACAGTCTACCCCTTGTCAACTTGACAATCAGACACATTTCTTTAAGTCATAGTCTCTGATACAAAGGTAAATTTATAATTAAGCTTAACATGTTATAACCACCCTGCACACAAACAAAAACATGCCAATTGCTTCTCCAGATTAGAAGGAATGATTTTTTCAATGATGCTTACTTCTAACATTTTCATAATTTGAACATAGGTTTAAATACTTAAGAACCAACATTAAGTCTATCAAAATTATTTTGCTATAAAAGGTTATTTTTGCTTTAAGTGATAGCTTTGCTTTTATTTTCATTAATTCTTTTCTCATGTTCACTAAAAATGAGGCCAGATTAGGGGTTCTGTAGGAAAAAAATGACATAAAACATTTTTTATTACCTTTTAAATCAGTAAGTCCTGAAGCAAAGTAAACCTCTTTCCTTCAAGCCTTAAGTGATATGTTAGTAAATCTGGATCAGGGTTAGAGCCTGTTGAGTAATGTAAAAAAACTTTAAAAATTATAAACTAGAAATCTATAAATATCCATGTAACAATGATAGACCAATTCATAGGTAAGATGTAGATGTAGATGTAGATATAGGGCTACATATATAGAGATACATAGGTATATGTAGGTTGATACAGAGCAATGTATGGGTGTGTATATATAGATATGTGTATATATAGATATACATAGATGCACAGTTATGTAGTTAGCTATATAGTTATATTGGCATACAGATATATAGATACAGGTGTATACAGATTGCTTTTCCTTTCTTTCTCATTCCCTTCAAAGACATCATGTTTATTTTTGGTTATGAATCTTTGTGTTCTCTGCTATCAGGCAAACCTCCTCTGTTTTCCTGAGAAATGAAATTAACAGAAGATGTATTTGAGTGCATAAAGAGATTTCTTCTAAATTATTGGCTCACCCAATTCGGAAGAATCAGTAGTCCCAAGTTGTGAATTGGCAATCTGGAGACCCAGAAAGCCAATGTTGTAGTTTCATTTCCAGCCTGAAGGCTTCAAAGCCAAGACAGCTGATTAGTGAGAATTCCAGACTGAAAGCCAGGAGGTTCAAGACTCAAGGTAGATGAGTGATTCTCTTTAAATAAAAGGCAAGAAAAGACCAGTGTACTACCTTATGCACCCAGGCAGGACTTGTTTCCTCTTGCTTGAAGAAGGGTACATAATTTTCTTTAATTAAGTCTTCACTTGACTGGGTTTTGGCTACTCGTATTAGACAAGCCACTCTGCTTTCTTCCATCTATCCATCAAGGGTTCTCATCAGAGATACATTCAGAAAATTATTTGATCAACTGTCTGACCATATCACAGCCTAGTTAAGTTGACACATAAAATTAACCATCATATCTGCTGATTCTGATTCTTTTCTGGAAATATTCATCTTTCAAGTATATGAATTCATTTCTACATATATGCATTTCATCAGCATTTCCTTGGTGATATCTCTCTCTGAACTCCAAGAGCACAGTGCTAAGGAAGATGCAGTCGTCCCTTTAGGACATGCTGATGGAAATGATTTTAACAAACAATAATTGTAGAAGAGATAAATGAAAACAGAATCAACATTTCCTGAGTGATAGCAACGAACATTAGATATGTTTATAAGGGACAGAAGTTTGAGAAAATGTGTTAAAATATAGAATGCCAAAGAGAAGTAGTGGGATTAAGATCAGAAAGAGAGATTTGAGTTATATTGTGGAAGATTGTAATGATTAAATTAGTTATCATCATTATTAACATTATTATTCATGAAGCACTATTGATAGCTTTAATCAGCATAGACTACACAATATGTTGTAAATATTCATGAGTTATTATGTGGAGAGGTATTTAGTGGAAGGACTGGTGGACAAAAACTAACAAGCGCACTGCAGTGATAGACTGCTTCAGACGTGATACGTTTCAAAAGCTCCAGTAGTGGATAAGAATGGTTAGTACTTGGGTAAAATCAAGTTGTGGAAATATATTCTAAATGATTGGAGTGATAGGCAGGAAATACTCTACCCTAATACTTAAATTACAAAAAGACAACTGCTGTTACAGAATAAGGAAAAGCACATGTTTAGTTAGTGAATTTTGATCCACTTATACTGTGTCATACTGTTAGTTGTAGCAGTAACATTAAGCACATGAAATCTAGTGTGTAGGTAGTTCTTGAGAATTTTATGATTTTGATAATCCATTCCTAAGCAATTACAAATTGTAGATTTTTGCACCAGGAATATTCTTTATTTCCCTGATGGAAAACTGCCAATCTTTTCTTCAGCTTTCTGCTCTCTGCTGTCAGGAGACACGGGTAGATTAGCTCATGTCACTATCCTGATAATTTGTCAACCAAAAGTAGTTGATTTTGGTATAGGATGACTGTATACACAGATGCTGTGTTTCAAATACTGATTTGTTAGGTTGGAATTTAGAAAACTAGAAGTTATCAATAAGGAAAGAAGGTGATGTTGAAGGTATCCCAGGTGTGTCTCAGTGTCCATCGTACTGTATTATGTAGGTGACATGTTTGATCTTCCTAAGTGTGATCTTGTCATTAAAAGGTTGCCTCTAGTCCATACAAAAAGATACATATTTTATGTTGTTTTGTTAAAGCTCAATTTATATTTTTTTAATAAAGTAACACATTCTTTATCTCTGAGGCTTAACAGAATTTTCTTGTTTCCTATAAATCAGTTTATTATTTAAGTCTCAATCTTATACAAAGACAAAATTGAAAATAAAAACTGCATATACAGCATTAATTCAATATTATAAAAATTATATATACAGACATATATATATATATATATATATATATATATAAAGATATCTAAAGACATTAAAATTGGTTACCTCTGAGCAGTAAGATTAAATGCGATTTGGAATTTATTCTTTATCCTCTGTTGTATTGTGCAAATTATCCATAATGAGCATGTATTACTGTGAAAAGCAAATTTAGTGAAAGTAAAAGGTTATTCATTACATAATACATTTGTGGAATAGAATTCACCTGGCCTTGAAGTCATAAAATTTTCACCCCAAAGATAGCCTTGACAGAAGTATATTAGTGCCAACACAGCAGCCCCAGACTTTAGTGTAGATTGGTGCCATTGTACAGTCACATTACCCTCCCAAGACCTGCTCAGTCTCTCGTGGCAACTACTGAATTCTGACTGCGGCCATTCCTGTTCGTTCTCTTGCCTACTAGCATAAGTCACTTGGTTGGGCACAGCTTAATTCTTGACTATGGATTTCGTGAACTCCTCTTATAAAATGGTGCAATTACTGCAGGTCATCAACATCAAATGCCACTAACACTTCCAGCTGTGACCAGGGAATAGCCTCCCAACAGAAGTACAGCAACATGGCAATAATAACATCCCAGCTGTAGCCACAATCACCGAAACCACTGACGGTGTCAATAATGTATAAAACCCCATAGAAACTCAACTATACTTGCCAAAAGGCATTCATCAATTTCACTGCCTTTTATCTACCATTTAAAATGGTCTCGTTTTAGTGTTAAGGTTTTAAAATAAATGACGATAGTAAATAGGCCTTGGCTGAATTGCTCACTATCTGCTTTGAATTGCTGCTCTAAATGTTGGGGACAGAAAGTTAAACCTTAGCCACTCAAATACATTCTGTAACCACTACATGTTAGTTGATGGGATGTGAGCAAAAAGAGTAATGTCCAGAGAAGTGAAATTCACTACTGTGGCTAAGCTGTGAAATTCACAGTTTAACTTTGTTTGAAATGTTCCAAAGGACACGGCAAGAATACAGGAGAGGGAGTTGCTTTGGTTACTCAGCTTTTGGGAAGGGCTAAGGGAGTGAAAATGTGCAAAGGCTAAAGGAAGAAATTGTACCTCTTTATCTAATGCTAGGGAGAATAAACTACCATTATTACCATATCTCTGCCACTAGCATGTTGTTTTCTTGTATTTGATCAAATATATTGTAGAGAAGACAGAAAAATTTCTTGGAATGTTTGAGCAAACCTAAGTGACTATTACTGAAAGTAGGAAAAACTATAGTAGAAAACAGAATGAAAATATTTTGGTATATAAAAATTATCGAGCATCATATTCTTATGATATACTAACCATTATTATTGTTATGATTATAATTTGAACTTACATACTTACACACTTATTTAATCACTTTTCCAAATGTATTGCCTCAAGTAATTTCTCACAATTTTGGTAAGTTTTATTATATAGATGCATTATACAGATGAATCACAGACAGGTTAGAATTATATGCCCAATATCAAACAGAGAGTAAAGCAAAATGAGCACAAGAAAATTGATATTTTATCCGATCTCTTTTTGACTATGTGTCTCTTGTTATAGAACAATATCAACAAAACTTCAGAAAACTTGTAGTTGGTAATATCAGATACTAGGAGATAAATGTCTTCAAATGATCCTCTCCCCTCTAGGAAAAAGAATGAAACTTCAGCCTAGCCAAGACAAATCTAAATTAAGATCCAGGAGAAGACATTTCCACAGAGTGGAAGTAAGTAAGAGATAAAGATGATATACGAAGAAAACAGTGAATCCATAGGAATGTGACCGTTTTTTAGCCACTTATTCATTTATTAACTTATTCTTCCACTAAAAATGTACTGAGCAATTTAATTTCCAACCACTGGGTCAATGATATGGATTTAAAGGTGAATGCAAATGCTCACGGACTTAGCTTTGTAATTAGGTGTAATAGAATACATTTTATTATTGTATACATGAAAAAATTAGGCACATTTCAATATTTGACAAATGCCACAAGGAAAATTGGATTCTGTGAAGAAGAATATAGAAAGCATAATGTTAGCCAAAACAGTCAAGCGATGCACCTATAAGAAGGCAACATTTACTCCAACATGAAAGATACTTATCTGAATAATAAATATAGTGTTTTCAATACACAAAATATATCTTAATGAGAAAACAAGGCATTTCAACTATCAAAAATCACCTAGACATGCTACAAAATTTGGAAAAGTATGCTACAAATACTAAAATCATATGATCAAAACATCCCACCTGGAAATTATGAAAAAAGGTGTATAATCTACTAAATCTGAAGTTGTCTGAACATGAAGAGGTGAAAATGGAAATGTACTGTCTATTTTACCCCTTTTAGTTCTAAAAACAAAGCATTAACAAAACAAGACAGAAACAGAAAAAAAAAACCATTGTCAGTGAATGGAACTAAAACTGTGCTTCAGTTGAGAGCTCAGTATTTTAATTTTATACTAGAAATAGTTTTTCACGTGTCCCGGAATAATCTTTTGAATGTGGTAATTCTGTTGTACTGTGTCTTAGGATCTGTCATATTGAGCATACAACCAAGAAGAGAAAATTGTCATTCATTTCCTTGTGCAGTTTGTCACTAAATTGCTACAGACGAAAGCATAAAGTTATTTTTCTAGAGCTCAATATCTCTTCTTTGTACATGAAAAACCTAATATGTGGAGTGACTTAACTATAAAAAATTTTTACTATGAGGTTTTGCAAAAGTATATTCCAGAATTGCCTTGCCCCAAATCTAAGCTAAAATGAGATAGGCTAAGTACACTTTTGATGTTCCATAACATTTTTATGTTGTTTTCCTGTAGCAGGTTCTATTATACTACCCAGCACTGAGGCCTGGCCACTGGCTAACAAATGTGGTAGATTATAAAGGTTGAAATAAGCCAGAGTTATATTTTATTGGAATTGTGTAATACTGAAAAAGATTGTCTTTCAAATTTGCAATTTTCCACCCTGGATATTTGCCATAAGAAATGAATGGTGACCCATGAGAGAAAGCGTTATATTCTTCATGCTCTGAAATTCTTGGTATAATTTTTTGACCTAAGAGGAGTCTATCTGAAATTGTGACACAAGTTTGAAAAAGAAACAATGAGTGTAAGCAAATATCTATGGCTACTTTTGAAGTCCATATTGATGCAGTTTTAAAATCTATAACCTTAAAATAAGCAATATTTGGTTTTAATGACTTTCCAATAGGTACATATTTTAAATAATGAGAATAGAGTTTAGACTATATGAATTCCACTTTTAATTATTTGAAGTAACCTGTGTGTAAGTTTGTTTCTGAGATAAGATATGGCAGCAACCAACAGCAATAAAACATGGTATATTGGAAAGCAAAAAGACTGACTATGGGTGTACCAGTCAGGGTTTACCAGAGAAACAGTTATAACACAAGATACACAAATGTACAAGAAATTACAAATTTGGCTTACAATGGTCAGCTACAGGTTTAGATGAGGAAGTGTGCAGAGGGTGTCTGCACACTGGAAATTGAAGAGCCCAGGCCTGGGGCCTGGAGCTCCCTGCAGTGTCCCTGAAAATCCGTATCAAGGGCTGATGGGTCTGCGATGAAATGCTGATGAATCTACGATGAAGGCCGGAGAGCAAACACCAGAACGCTGAAGAGTCCCAGGCGGAAGCTGAACAGTCCGCACCGGAAGCCAGGAGACGACCAAGCCGAAAGTGAAGACTGGAGCTCCTCCCAAGAACCAGCAGCCAGTGTTTCCTTTTTGATACCGTCTACCAGCTCTGGAGAGGTGGGGGTGGTCTTCTACACCCACACCCTCTGCATGCCCTCCTCTTGCACAGGTTTAGGATGAATACAAAGTAAGAACCCTAGCTCCCTTCTGAATCACATAGTTAAACTTCTAAACTTCTCAAATTAACACAATAAACATCTCAGAAGGGTAAGGGTATGTTCTTTTAACCCCAACATGCACAACTGCTGAGTCCCTTAGCCAAACCTCTATACTCCCCAAGTTGACACAATGTATCAACCATAACACGGGAAAATTACCATTAGCTCTGCAATACTGTCTGTTTCCTTAACCTCTCTGGGCCTCACTTTCTGTACCTAGACAGGACTGAAGAATTGCTCAATTTATTGCATATGATTCTTGAAAGAGAGTAAAAGCTTTTAATGATAAGTGAGCAAAATAACTACTATGGAAATGTCACTTTATCTTTGATTTGATTTTGTATTTTTTTGCTTGTCATATGGTATACTAGATAAGGATATGGCTTCTGTGAACACACCATTGGGACTTGAATCCTTGCTCTCTCACAAGTTAGTTGTGTGATCTTTGATTAGTTTCTTGGTTTCCCTGCACCTCATTTTCCTGATCTGCACACTAGAGATAGTGACAAGCACAGAGTGTGTACACTGTCAAGGGCACTAAATGGGTTTCTGTATACAAAATTCTTAAATAACCAGTTTTGATACATAGAGTAAATATCTAATAAATATTAGCTACTTTGTCAACCTTTTAGTATTCCATTTATATTTCCTTTTACATAACTTTGAAATTAGAACAATACAGCAATGGATTATGCCTTATTGAAAGTACTGTCTTACATAAATAATCTGTGCCTAAGTGATGAGAGTTTTATGTAAGGGACTTTTAGGATACTTTTCAAACTAAGCAATTCAGCAGGAAAAATTTTAAAAGTGGGTTGTCCATGCTTCGCTTCAGAATTATCTTTATGTAAATATAAAATATGAACTTTTTTCTTTGATCTGAGTAACAAGTGTCCTTAATTTTGTAAATATATGCAGAAATGAGTTCAAATATATAAAATAAAGTATATAAAATATAGCACAAAATATTTTGCCAGAAAATAAAAGTACTGCATATTTATCTAAATTTGAGTCAGCAATTACTTCAAGTTTAATAATTGCTAATGCGAAAAATTATTCCAAAACCAACAGTGGCTTAGAAATGGACTTTAAATTGTTTTCTACAGTCACATGCCATATTTCGCACAAACACCACATGATTAAATCTTCTAAATAATGCATCCCTTTTGGGTACATAAAATAGATGCTGGCAACTTTGTCTATACACCTTAAATATGTCTTCTTTTCTTCTTGGTTTATTTGCTAACCCGGATCTGGCTGCCAGTGCACATGAAAGAAATTACAAAAGCTTCTCAGTCACTGCTACTCAGGTTCCTTTTGCACTACAACATTTGTCATTGCCAAAACAGCAGAGCTTAATTAAGTGTTGTGAGCAGCCTAGTGAGAAACACACTTTAAATTAAACCTCTGTACATGCAGCTATTGGTTCTTTACCTCCTGAACAATCAGCAGGGTGTTAGGCATAAATTCTGTCTCTCAAGGGAAATGCAGCTGCATGCACCTCTAGAAATTCATAAATGATCTTGCTTTCTCAGAACCATATCTTATTAAAGCACATTTAATTATTTCTAAGTTTTAAACACTGATAGATGAAAGCAATAATTAATGTGCCTACCACTAAACATTTTATTTACTCTTGATATATTCATGGTATTATCAAGAAAATATGCTACAGTTTCAGGTTTAACCAAATTACGTGGCAAATTATCTTTTGGTGCATCAAGCAATTGTTAATATAATGGAATAAATTATTTTAACACCTCAGTAGTAATGGATGAGTAAAAGAATATAAACATTTTAATTTTAAGAATATTTTTGCAATTATGCACTACTGGGGACACAAATCAATGATGCAAGTGTTGGGAGTTAAACAGAAGAACAATGTAGAAGGGCGACTGGTAGTTTCCTTATATGGTAAAGAGATGGTATCAGTGTAACCGGCCTTCTCGTAGCAGTTACATTCTGGCCCAATGTTTATGTGTAAAGAAAATCTTTGCTTCTTAAAATTAAATTTTACTATATTCACTTTCACTTAAACTTTCAAATTTAAATTTTTGCTTAAAATAAAGGGTGATTGTCACATACATTTTAAATCTCCATTGGGCAAATACAGTCTGCTGGAATAATTGTGATGATTTTTTTTAACTGAGCAGTGTCTATCAGAGTAAATGAATAGTCAGGATAACCACATTCATAAAGTATTCTTGACTGGTGCAAAAACACCACAGGGCAATTTCACACTCCGAAGGACATTCTCAGCATAGCTCTGCTCTACAAAGATGCAGAAAAGATAACCTACTATTCACTATAATTAGGGCATACATATTTATCTGTTCTATTAATATGGCACCCATAAGTTAGTTTTCACACTTGGCACATTTAAATAAAGTTGCTTCTGCTAAAAATTTACTATTAATTTGGAAGTATTATTTACAACTCAAAAAGAAGAAAATGGAAATACAATCT
Source organism: Dinomys branickii (assembly GCA_004027595.1). Classification (NCBI taxonomy): domain Eukaryota; kingdom Metazoa; phylum Chordata; class Mammalia; order Rodentia; family Dinomyidae; genus Dinomys; species Dinomys branickii. Next base: position 34,485 of record PVLD010010496.1, on the reverse strand, counting down.
TTCATGGAATTTTTCTCAATTATATTTTCATGTAGATGTTTTTCCTGAACTTTCTATCAGTGCAGTTATATTTGGATTCTCATTATCTTTTACAGCAGGTGAAGTAGATATCAGTGATTGTTTAAATATGCTGAAGGAAGGGATACTTAAAAGTACTTACCTGAAACTAGGTTGAAGTCTAAACTAATACAGAATTACACAATTAGTTTGTCTACAGATGGTCAGTTGATTTAATTTAATGTATCTGAGTAAACTGTATTTGCTAATTTGAGTGTGTATATTTTAATTTACCTGTTATGATACCTACTTGAGAGAGAGTATATAAAACTTGGATGGTTTTCAGAATACATGTTGGGTGTTATGAGACTGATGTGCTGCCAGCTGTAAAAGGGCATGTGTTCTGGTGTTAAAATAACTGATGCATGGTTCACAATGACACCAGTAAGGCCCAGCATTTGTGTATCACTTTTTTATAGTCCTCCTGACTCTTGTTGTATGTGGCAATCTCAAATGATGATTTATAGTTCCTTCCCTTGCATTCTTCTCTTTACCTTCTCCAGGCCTTTCAGATCTTCCATTCCTTCTCCTGAAAGTCTACTCTCACACATCTGAGAACATAGTGAAAAGTCATTCAGCCAAAACATAAAAGAATGGAGTTGAAATATGAAGTATATAAATTGCTAAGTAAGAACAGGAGTAATTGAGGAAAGCTGTAGGTCAATTATTCTAATGGGCAAAAGTTTCCACTTGAAAATATTTCTCTTTCATATTCCTAAATTATTTTACTTGCTGGATTTATACAACTGTCTTTCACCAGTGAGGGATTAACTTATTTTAATAAGCATCCGCTCTAAAAATGATAATATTTCTGGGTGTGGTAGTACATGCTTGCAAGTTCCAGCATTTGGGAAGCTAAGATAGAAGGATCGTTGTGGGTTTGAGGCCAGCCTGAACTACACCCTGTCTTACAAAACCAGGAAAAAAGAATACATAAAGTAAAAATGAAAATACCTCTGTGTGGGTTTATTGACTCTCTATCCTTAGTATGAATAGATTCAGTTAAGCTTCATTCTATTAACCTTTTACCTTATACATTTTGTCCTTAGAAGAGACTTATGTGAAGAAAAAGACACAGTCATGAACTCTAAAGTTTATAATGAGTTATTTGAAGAATAATTTATAAAGGAGGGGAAAGAAAGGTTTTTTCCCTAGCATTGTGCCCTTGCACTGAGCCTCAGAGGCTAGATATTCTTGGTTCAAGAGATAGCTCTACCACATGTTCATTGTAAAAAAGTAGACAAGTTAATTTCCTGCAATTTTTAAGTAAAATTGAACATTAAATGAATTGAGTATAAAGTCTTTGGCACATAACAAGCTTCCAAATAAATATTAGCTAATTCTAGTCTGTTTTGTTGGTTAGAAAATTACCATGTAATCATTCATTTACATACTTAGGTCAGATGAATTGAATATTAAAATATTTTTAAATAACCATTTGAATCAACCTCCAGCCTTACTCTCAACACAAAACCAACTTTCCATGGTGAAATGTCCACCTGAATTCATTCAACAATCGCTTCTGCAGTCAGCCTCGTGCCTGTTTGTCCTCTCTCCCTCTACTACTGTTTTAGCTCTACCTCTTGTCTGTTTTGTTTTTTTCCTTTTGATAATAATATTTCTGTCAGGTCAAGAGTTAAACATTGACATAGAGTTAGAATAAGCTGAAAAAGAAGCACAAAACTCTATGGGCTTAGAAATGAAAGATTTTACAAGGTTAGAGTAATTCAGAGTTTAAAAGGAAAGTGTTAAGGTCCAGGCTCTGAAATCAATAAACTTCAGCACTTCCATTTTAAATAAAACACAAGATTGAGGGTACAAGGACCATACAAATTACTATGGGCCATGACTGAGATTTAACCCAGGTTTTGAAAAATGTTCAGTTGTTCAAAGCAAACATCAAACTAATAAAATGTTAGCATGTAACCAATCTACTCTTTAGAAAAGCTCTAGTTTAGAGGACAAGTCCTCATGTTTTCATATGGAAAAATTATTTAAGATAACAACATAAAACAAAAGAAGAAATAAAGCAAATGAAGGAGTACACAAAGAAACCAATTAGCAACCTCTTCTAATTTGCTATTTCTAACCAGAAGTCAGTCTAATAAATCAGTATCTATTCTTTAGTTATGATGGAAAAATTATTTCCATCATAATTTTTCTATATTTTAACTAGCCAATTATTTCATAAGATTCTGTAACACAGTTTATGCTGAGATGGAAATTTTCTTCTTTTTGCTGTCCAGTTTATTACTTTATTATTTTTAAGGAAAAAGTTATTCAAGACCAGATATAGTTAATCAATATAAAAATTAAGAAAAGGAGAGAATAAAATTCTTGTCTCTATATTACTATATGATTTGTGTTCCATGAAAACCAAAGTGGTCAATTTACACATATCTTTGTAGTTAAAATCTATATAAACAAAATATACATTCAAAATATTTTTTAAAAAATTAAATTTTGACATATTTTTCACTCTGTGCCCTGTTATATAAAGTCAGTATTTCATGGGCACTGTGCAGATCACTATATATAGCTTGCACTCACTTATACAGCTGTATAAAATATATTCAAATATGTTCACTTTTAAAAATTATCCCAAATAATTGCAGCTTGAAGTCACTGCAAACACAAAAACAAGTGGCTTGAGCAACCCAGGCTGGGATGCCAGAAAACCCCCAGAAGACACCCTCAGTGGTAGTGGGGTGCATATGACCTGACCTTCCCAGGCAGGATCCTGTAGTGACCCAACAAGGCATCTGCAGGTGGTGGTGAGGTGCATAGGCCTGACTGCCCCATGCAAAGACCCCCCAAAAACCCGGGCATGGATACACACACCAGCAGTTGGTAAGTCAGATAAACCAGTGTTGTGCTTTGGTACATAGACAAGTGGACTAGAAGGGGGCAGGTGGGGGTGCCACCTATATCTATATATATAAAAGGGCTGGGAAGAACCCCAGCAACATAATGTCAGTTCCAGGCCCCACATGCACAGGCCAAGATCAGCCTTGTAAGTAGCACCAATTCCACTGCAAAACTGGCTGGAATACACACCACCATTCTGAGATCAGACTTGGACCTACCACAGAACTGTGAAACCAGAGGCACTTTACTTTGTTAAATTTTCTATATTTGTTTGATTGGTCTCCTTTCTCTGTCTGGTTGAGGTCTTTTTTAATTTAGTTTAATTTGGTCATGTTTTATTTTTTAGGGCTATTTCTGTTTTCCCTTTTTAGTCTCTCTCTTTTTTTTCTTTCCTCTTTCTTTAATGGCTTAGATTTATTACTTTCCTTTATGTTTTCATTTACTTGTATTCTGACTCTCTTTCACCAACTATTCTGCTTTATTTTATGATACTTCCATGTGAATAAACATTGTCTCTTCTCTGTCTGGTTTACTTTGATACTCCTTTGCTTTCTCTTCCATTCTTTCCCTCTTCTGTCCTCCAGTTTCCGAATACCTGAGTGATCATCCTATGCCTGCCAGCTTTGGTCCCACTATATAGGATCTCTTTCATCTCTGTCTTGCCCCCATCTCTCTTAATCACCCCCTCACAACAGATAAAATCACCCCAGTAAAGGGAAAATTGTTGCATACAGGTTCCTGGTATATGCTCAATTTTGTTATACAGCTATAGAATTTGCTCCTATGGTTAAAAGTATCAGGTTACTGGTTACCACAGTTTATCCATAGCCAGGAAGTACTCAAGACTATTGTTATTGTTAAATGTACTACTCAATCAGGATACTCTACCTGCTCTGATCAATTTTTCTGTCATGTATGATAACACTATGGTTGTATAGCATCATTACCTTCACCATAATCCAGGACTGCGCAGAGTCAAACAGGTAGCAACTTCTCATCCACAATACATTGGGAAGGCAGATTCTTCAGATAGACACAAAAACCAATTACCACCTACATGTAGAAATACCTCTGTGGAACAGACATTTCTTAGGGAAGCCTGGATACCAGGGATGAATGTACCTATGATAAGAAACCTATAAGCATCAATACAAAAAACCAAACTATACAAAAAAAAGAAAATGATGAGACACAGAAGCAAAATCAACCCTACACCCTCATTCCCACAGGACAAGCTCAGAGCACAATAAAATACAGGAAATGAGAAGTCAACCACTGGAACTTTCTGAAATGATAGCAGCAGAAATGAAAAAAAAAGAACAAAGGGAAGAACCTATAGAAAAAAATCTCAAAGGTGAAGAAAGAAATGACAATCAACATGGCGGCATAGATAAAAAAAATGGAGGAGTTTGGAAAAACAATGGAAACCATGAAATCCCATCACAGGAAAGAAATAGAATCCATGAATCAGATACAAGCAGAAGTCCAAGAGATTAAAAACTCCACTGAAAGTGTATGCAACAGATTGGATGAAGGTAAGGAGAGAATATCAGAGCTAGAAGGATTGTGGCTAGTGACTCGAAAAAGGATTTCTTAGCAAGAGATCATGAAATAGCAATCCAACGGCTATAAGCTTAAGCAGAGAAAAGCAACATAATATTGATTGGAATCAATGAGAAAACCAGAGACAGTGCAAAAGACATAAATTTTTTTCACAGAAATAATGCAGAGGGCCTAGGGTATGACTCAGTGGCACAGTGCCTGCCTGGCAAGTGCAAGGTCATGAGTTTGATCTTTGATATCAAAAAGAAGAAACAGGAAAAAAATAATAGCAGAAAACTTCACAAACATGGAATTTGTTATACAAATAAATTAAGCATATAGAACTCCAAACAGCCATGACCAAAATAAATCTACACCAAGGCACATAATAATCAAGATTTCAGAAATTCAGAAAAAGAACAGAGTATTAAAAGCAGCTAGAGAAAGAAACAAATCACTTACAAAGGAAAACCCATAAGAATCAGAGAAAACTTCTGAACGCATACCCTCAAATCAAGGACAGCTTGAAATTACATATATATATATATATATTTATATATATATATATATAGAAAAAAAACTTCAACCCAGATTGATGTATCCACAAAAATATCTTTCGAAATCAGTGGAGACATAAGACACTTCCATAACATAAAACAACTAAAGAAATTTATGACCACTAAACCAGCTCTACATAATGCACTGAAGGATATATTAGAAAGAGTAAATGAAGACTATAAATACATGAACACAAATAGAAGGAAGCCAAGCAATTAAAATGAGGAGAAAGACAGGGAACAATAACAAGAAAATAACATGAAAAAGATATAACCATCAACACAAATGGTCTCAACTCACCAATCAAAAGAAACGGACTGGTATAATGGATCAAGAAGCAAGATCCAACAATATGTTGCATTCAAGAAACACATGTAATTCAAAAAGAAATGGATAGAAAACTCTTCATAACACAAGAACCAAAAAAAAAAAAAAAAGCAGGGATAGCTATTCTATTTGTAGACAATGTAAACTTTAAGCCAAAATGGATGAAAAAATACAAAGAAGGTCACTACATCCTTGTTAAGGGAAAAATCTAAGAAAAAGAGATATCAAAAATAAATATATATATACACCAAACACGAGCACATGGAAGTATGTAAAGCAAATATTAGCAGACACAAAAAAATGAATAAGCACACTAACATAATTGTAGTGGGGGACCTCAATACCCCCTATAACAAATAGATAAATCAACCAGACAAAACATCAACAAAGAAATATTAGAATTAAACTAAACCTGTGATTAAATGGATCTGGTAGATGTCTAAAGACTGTTCCACTGCAAAACATCAGAATATACATTCTTCTCTCATCTGTGCAACATTCTCCAAAGTGACCACATATTAGCCCACAAAACATGTTTAAGTAAATGTAGAGAAACTTAAATCATCCCATGCATACTATCTGACCATAACACAATGAAACTAGAAATCAATGATGACAGAAACCACAAAACTACATAAAATCATAGAAATTAAATAACAACCTTCTGAACCAACAGTGAGTCACAGATGAAATTAAACAGTGCATACAATTAAACAAATAGTGCTGTTGCAACATACCAGAACTAATGGGATGCAATGAAAATAGTCTTGCCAGGGAAAATTATAGTGATGAGCGCTCATATCAGGAAAACAGAATGAGCTCAAATGAACAACCTAATATGGAACCTCAAAGTTCTAAAAAAACACCAAATAAATCAAGCCCAAAGCTCAAACAAGGGAAGAAATTATAAAGAGCAGAAATTAATGCAATTGAGACTAAGGAAACAATATAAAGAATCAATGAATCAAAGAGTCTGTTCTTTGAAAGAATAAATGAAATTGCCAAGCCACCTCCACAGAATGATGGAAGAAAGAAGAAAGTAAATTCACACGACTAGGAATGGAAAGGGGAAGTCACAATGGAGCATACAGAAATCTTGAAGATCATAAATACCCGCTGGTGAGAACGTACATTCTAACAAGAATACTCCACCAAAAGACTCATAGAGCTAATAGCCAAATTCAGAAGTTTAGCTAGATACAAAGTCAGTGCACACAAGAAATGAACAAATTCCTAGACACAATAGAATTGCCAACAGTAAATCAAGAAGATGTAAAAATTCTAAATAACCCAATATCAGATAATTTACCAACAAGGTAAAGCTCATGCCCTGACTGTTGAATTCTGCAAGAAATTTAGAGGAGAACTAATGCTGCTACTGCTGAAATTCTTTAAGGAAATTGAAAAGAAAGAAATACTTCCAAAATCATTTCTGGAGATAACTATTACCGTGATTCCAAAACCAGATTAGATCCAACCAAAAAAGAAAACCAAAGGCAAATTTCTCTAACGAACATACACACAAAATTCCTCAATAAGTTACTAGAAAGTGGAATGCAGCAAATCTTCAAGAAGCTTATATATATATATAATGAACAACTAGGATACTCACCAGAGTTTCCAGGATGGTTCAACATATGGAAATCAATACATGTAACACACTATATTTACAGAACCAAAGACAAAAATCACATGATCATCTCAATGTGGAAAAAGCATTTGACAAAGTCTAAAACCCATTCATCATAAAACCCTACAGAAGGGCTGGGGATATAGCTCAGTGGAATAAGCGCTTGCCTTGCAAGCGCAGGGTCCTGAGTTCGATCCCCAGTACCGCAAAAAAAAAAAAAAACCTACAGAAAATTGCAATAGATGATCTTTACCTCAATCTGATACAAACCATCTATGAGCAACCAACATCACAATAAATGGTCAAAATCTGAAAGATTTTACTCTAAAATCAGGAAAAAGACAATGATTATACATATACTCTTACCACTACTATTCAATATAGTTCAGAAACATTAGCCAGAACAATTAGACAAGAAAAAGATATAAATGGAATAGAAATAGGAAAGGAAGATTATTATTATTTTTTCTTTTTTGCGGTACTGGGGATCAAACTCAGGACCCTGCGCTTGCTAGGCAAGCGCTTATTCCACTGAGCCATATCCCCAGCCCAGGCAAGGAAGATTAAATTATCATTATTTGCAAGTGGCATGATACTTTACAAAAAAAGATGACAAAAACTCCACCAAAAGATTTGTAGACCTAATAACCAAATACAGAAGTGTAGCTGGATACAAAGTCAACACCCAAAAGTCAATAACATTGCTGAACACAAGCAACAAACTCACAGAGAGACAAATTAGGGAGACCATACCCTTCACAATAGCATCCAAAAATGAAATACTTAGGAATCAATCTGACAGAGGAAGTAAATGATTTGATGTACAGATGTACTTTACTGATGTACAGTGAAAATTATGGTACTTGGAAGAAGGAGATCAAAGAGGATATCAGAATATGGAAAGATATCCCTTGAACTTGTATAAGAAAACCAGCATGTTGAAAATGGCCCCACTCCCATAACTGTTCTACAGATTTATTGCAATCCCTATCAAAATCCCATTCACATACCTCACAGAACTAGAGAAAATGTTCCTAAAATTTATTTGGAACCAGATGAGACTTAAAATAGCAAAAACAATTCTGGGCAACAAAGGCAAGTCAGAGGGCATTACAATCCTTTACCTAAAGTTTAAGTACAAAGCTGCTGTGGAAATATCACCATGGTATTGGAAAAAGCAGACCTGAGGATCAGTAGAGCAGAGTAGATGTAGACACAGCTCTAAACACATTTAGCCACCTTATCTTTGACAAAAGACCAAATACGTCTAAAAATAGACCTTTTATTTCTGTATGAAGAATGTCTTAAAGGTATATAAAAGTAGTGGAATTTCATTTTTTAGTGCATACTGAATGTACCAAATAATGTAGTATTTTCCTACATGGATGTAAAGTATTTTGGATCATGCCTTTTTCCCTATTACCCTTCCTGGCTCTCACCTACCCCAATCCTTTTTTTCTTCTCTAATAATTACCCTTCTCTGTTTTTTCCTTTTACTTTCTTTCCTTTCCACCTCCCGCCTACTTCCGCTTCCCATTTGAACAATTTCTTCCTATTTCACATTTTCTATTATACATTTTTGTTCTCATTTACTCTTTCAATTTCTCACATGAGGCAATGCAATACTTGCCCATGTGACTTATTTCTAATAGTAGTTTTTTCTTATTTTTCCTCCTCTGATTCTACATATGAGAGAAAATATGCAATACTTATCATTCTGAGTCTGGTTTATTTTATATAACATGATCTTAAAATCATGATCTTACTTCACAACAATTTAATAGAGGTAAGATATAATGATTGCATTAATGGCTCCAATTCTTTACTTTCACATTAATCTACTTGACTCAAGAATTTTCCCCCGGAAAATTCTTATTTCTATGGCTTGTTTTGCTAATTGGATAGGGTAGGTGTGGCAGGGTACCATTTCTGAAGTTCCTTTTCAAGAGGTCGTGGATGTTTCCATTTACCCTCATCTGCACAATTGTACCTCTATTATGTCAGGAGAATGTGCCTAGGCTGTCCCACTGGATGAGAAGCAAGTTACTGCTGAGTTGGGCTGTACTGGTCTTCACAGCTGCTGTCATCCTACCAGCTGACATCCAAGTCTCTGTGCAGGTCCCTCTTACATCAACAGAGACATACACATGCCTTCATTGACTATTGCTGCCACTAACATTTTTGGTTGTTATATAGCATTAATATGGCAGTGGATAAATGAGACTAGAGAATAATTTATTATTCCTAGGCAAGTTGTCTAGGCAAGTGAATAGGATCCCAACAGGCAGATCAGGGAAAGAGCCAAACATTTCATGTTGTTTATAAAATATGTTGAGAGTCATGATACCATATTGCTTATCAAATCACATGTATCATTTCTTCATACATTGAGTAGGTAGACGTAAAGCCAAGATTTATGGCAATGCAAACCTTTATAGAAATTTGAATTATCATGCAACCATGGGGTGATGAATAATGTTAAGAATGAAAACAATGACCTGATTTTCAATTTAGAATGATGAAATTATTGTTACAGTAAATGAAATTAAAGCTGTCATGAAGAAACTTATCAGTGTATATATCACCTTTGCATACATAGATAAGGGGATGTATTAAGCAGTAACAGTAGAGACAAAGAGGTTTAAATTGATATAAGATGTTTAAAGAATAAAATAAACTCAAATTTATATCTATCAGATAAAAAGTGATAAAAGAACCCAGGAAAATTTTCAGGTGTATATCTTCAGTAAAACAATAGAAAAAATGGAGAAAGATGAATTCTAGAGAAGAAATCTTTCAAGTTTCTCCCAAGGGAACAGACAAATGTGTTTGTTTTCTAAACACAATGAGAAATCTGGGCACCCTCAAGTTTACATGCACACTGAGTCAGTAGGTCTGGAGAAGCCCAAAGGCACCTGTGATCTGGATATAGAGAGAAAGTATTCAATTTACACATGTAATAATAGAATTCATTAGTTTTGATGAGATTGCTTGATGACTAGGAGTATAATGGGAATAAGAAGTTGAATGAACAAAGTAATAAAGAGTTTGCCCCCCAAACTTTCATATGCCTGCACAATTGCCTCATAATAAGCTATAAGGAGACAAAAAGGACTGAGTATTAATAAATGTTTTACCCACCAATAGTAAGAATTGTACTCTGATAACTTCATTATCTTTACATGTCACCATAATCTCTTTAATGTTGAGAGTATAATTCAAATTTACTGAAATCCATTGCTGAATTTTTTGCCTTTGGCAACCACTGTCAGTTCTTGTTAGGATGAGGGCCATAACCATGGAGTAAAGTTAAACACTACACAGAGCTTCAAATGTACCGATTTATTTCTATGTAAGTTCATAAATATTTAGTTAAAAGCTCCCCTTCTTTGACTGAGCCCCAATCTTCTCCATTACAGCATCTTTTCTTTGATATAATTATTTCATAATATCAAAATGTCTATAATATAACAATTGAAATATTTGAAAACACAGTTTTATGCTTCATATTTTCCTTTCCATGAACCACACACTGAGTACCGGGCTCAGTATTTTTTAAAACAGTAAAGAACTGATATTATCTACACCACTGGAACACTTGCCAAGGGGCAGGGTGCAGAGCAAGAACATAACATTTTTATGTCTGTATATTATCAGCAAAATTAGAGGAAGCAACCTAATTTTACAGAATTTGCTTATACTTTCTTAAAGAAACTTTGATTTACTATGTGAATACTGGATTTCTAATTAATCAGTGGATTTCAATAAGGTGAGACTGGTTATGTAGTTGTCATATTGATGGAAAGACAATATTGACATTTGTAAGTGAGGAACAGGGATACCAAATATTCTGTAAAGTTGTGTGTAGCTCAGGAATTTCATAAATATATACAGATATTATACAGATAAAATTACTTATAATTGGGGACAGGTTGAAGAGCCAAGGCCAAAGAAAATGCAATATTTAGAGTGATATAATCTTTTTCTATGATACTGTAATATAAGATGTTGTGTATGTGACACACCCACAAAGCTTACATACCATTTTAGAGCAAAAAGGGTAGATATTAATAGGTGAAAATTATAATAAAAATAACAGGAGGCACAGAAATCTCAAAGAAGTATGTAGATAATGAGTATAACTGTGTAAAAAGTCTCAGGGGAAGGACTAGGAGAAAAGGCTACGACCTAATTAATGCTAGGAATGAGTGACGATGGCATGGCTAAAGGCAAAATGAATGGCACATGTGTATTGTAGTGCAGTCAATAATGGTGTTTCCTACAGGAGTGTGTGTTACCAATTCTGACGCTGTTTACCTGTACACCAAAAGTGAAGAATGAAGTGGATACAGGGTGGAGAGAACTAGATTTCCCACTCTGGAAGTACAATACATAGTAAACAAAGGGATGGAGCCAGAATGCTCCACATGGTACCTGGATTAGCATCAGAGACACCACTGTGACCTCATCTTTGGATTAATCTGGAAGTACTGTAACATAAGAAGATTAGTGTTTAACATAAAAATTATTCTTGTTTGGTCATTTGGGAGAGTCTAGAAGTAATCCCAACCCAGTAAACTCTACGTTGGTGAAAGCATAGCAAAGGGACAGGATCTCAATGACCAAAGTTAGAATTCAAGAAAAATAAAGTAGCACTGTATTATAACAAAATTATAAAGTTAATATCCAAGAGTCCATACTGATACACATAAATAAATAGTTAAATAAATGAGAAAAAAAGATAAATCTCACATGGAGAAGGAATTCACATAATTTATGTAAATACACTACCATCAAAGAAAAGGAATATTAATCTGTCCTCTTTAAGTATGTAGTGTTCACAGTGATTTCCTTTCAAAGAATACAGAGTGGAAAGTGTATAGGTTGGGTGGGGAAATTGAGAAATTTCCTGTAAAGAAGCACTCTACAAAATTGACAAAACACAAAACTTTCAAAGTCATCAAAAATAAAAGACATCTGAGAAACTCACAGCCAAGAACTTAAGAAGATAGGACTAAATGTAACATGTTATGCTGGAAGAGAAAAATGTAAGATAAAAATAAGGAAATCTAAATAAATTAGTCTTTAACAAAAATGTAACAATATTGGAATATTAATTTAAATAAATGTATGTACTAGTGTGAGGTATTTATCTTGTGGAATGTGAGTGAAAGTTTGTATGAAAACTTTTTGTATTCTCTTTTCAATTTTTCTGTAAATCTGAAGCTTTTCTGCAAAATTAAGTCAATTAAAAATATTCAATTTTCAGGACCTCAGTCTTAACAGTTTTAAACTTAAAACTAGTTTTTTAGAGTTTGAATAATCTCTGATTTATTTGAAATGATGAGTACTAGATATATGCAAAAAAGATTTGATTGCTATATTTGGAATTTTATCTGGAGTGGTACATCATCTTATTGAATCATTCATGACAAAGTTGCTTGTATTTAATTAGCTAGTGGAAATCACCTGCATCTACTTGCATTTGCAGCTATGAAATTCTTGATGATTCTTCACTGGGCACAAAGATTTGAGTCTTTCATTACATTGTCCAATGCCTAAGAATACGCATATTGAAATGAATATATTTAAATAATAAATTATTTTGTTTCTCAACATGAGTTAGTGTATGATATTGATATTTTAAGGACTATATGTTTAGGTAGAAGAAACAATATGTAGATTTTATTTCAAACACTTACGTGAAATTCTACATTTCAGTCTACTCTTACAACAAAGTATCTATTATCAGAAGTGGTAGTTATAGATCTGAGGCATATGCATAATAAAAACTATATGGAATTATTTATTTTCTGAATTAACAATTTATTTATTTTTAAAAAACTCCTCAGCATAGTAAGACCAGCATTGCACACATGTTACTGATAGACAATTTAAAATTATTTTAACTAAGTCAAGCTAAATAGGAGGCAAGTTAAATAATGCCAACTTCAGGAAACAAATATGTGGTGGTAAAAGAAAGTACAAAAATGTCAAATTTGGTGCGGTGAATATAATACAGTATTGTGTTGGCTTATACCATATTGCTCCTCTTTCGAGGAGAATCATTCTTATTTGCAAAACTTGGAGATTACTTTCAAAGAAGATTATAATTAGGATGACCTCTGCGAGGCCACATAGTATGGTGCTTCCTAGTAGAAATAGGTATATGAATTCTCAAGAGATGGTGGAAACAATGTAGAAGTGGATTTAGTAAGACTACAGTGGGACTCAAGATGCTGCACTTTTAAGAAATTTGTAGGAGACTCTACAGCTATGGAGGCCACAGTTCTATTCATCACACTTGAAGGTGCCAGATCCTCATTGTATAAGAAATGGATAGAAGTCCAGTATCAGAGGAGGGAATTTAGTGGATTACACTCACCCTGGGGGAAAATGTGCATTTCACTAGGACCCTGTATAGTTAGTGTTTCTGTCAACAATTCGTAGAACAAAAGCAAAAGGCTGATGTAACAAGTTTGCATATCAAGGACCCAGAACACTTGAACAAAGTTCTGAAATTTAAAATGTCGTTTTCCAAGACCAAATAGAGGCCAAACAGAGAATAAGAGAATTTGTACAGTACTTGCACATCTGAATGAAACAGACTGTCCATCTCCATAGTGAGGTTCTTTGGCAGTTCTGTGTACAGTTTTGATGTTTATATACAGAAACACATAGAGGTTGTGGGTGCAATTGAGAAGAGAATACTCACTGGATGCCTCTGATTGAAGTGAAACTGAAGTAGAAAATTATGCTCAACACCAACCAGGTAAATTGCAAAAAACCAATACAAATTATGTTAGCATTACTTTGTTTTTCCCTTCTTCTGAAAACTTCCACCAAATTCTGCCTTCAAGATTTACATTGGTTCTCTTCCTTTTTCGCTCTAGCTGTTTTTACTGTCTTGTGCCACCTTGAAGTGTTGCCCTTGTGCCCTGCCACCCTGCCTTAGAGCCAGCTTATTATAGACTAAAACCTCCACAAACTGCAAGTTAAATAAACCTTTCCTTCCTGAATTCTGGGTGTCAGGTGTTTTTATGTCAGTAACAACAAATAGTAACCAAGACAGAATTTGTTACCAGAGAACTAGGGTCATTGCTGTGATTATACCCGACCATGCAGTTCAAGAACCTTTAGAAATGGTTTGTGGGAAGAGTTTGGAAAGGCTTGGAGATGTTGCCTACAGGAGTAGAGCTGGAACACCTTTGACTGCTCTGTATGGGAGAGTCTTATCAAAGCTCAGACGATCCAAAGGTTGATAAAAATCCTGCCAATGAAGACCAGGCTTGGGAGGTTTCTGCCGGGAAAAAGGACCGCACTGAGTGTTGGACTCCAGATGATATATGTTATGATTTGGCAGAAAGTTTTTCTGCGTTTTGCTTGTGTGCAGAGACTTTGCCTAAAACTGAAATTAAGTGCCGTAGACTATTTAATGTGGCAAAAAAAAATTTCAAGGCAGTCAAATATTGAGGCAGTGACATGGCTATTGTTGGGGGCTTTTAGCCAGATTTATGTTAAAAATCAAGAGCAAAGAGTCCAGCAGGATGATTTAAAAGTGTGAATTTAGCCAGAAAAAAACCTCCACTAAAGCTATAGACTGCAGAGAGAGCTGAGATCTTGATTACTGAAAAGAGGAAAATAGAAAAGATGGCCTGAGGGCCTAGGAGCAGCAAGTCTCCACACTTTGCAGCCTCAAACTTGCAAAAGTGGAAGACTTTGCTTTGAGAAGAAAGCCGCAGAGCTCCGTGCTCCAAAATGGTGGTGGCAACATCATTAGGTTCCAAAATTGTGGTGGCATACAAAATTTGTTCCTCAACATCGGGTTCAGAGTGCCTAGTGATCCAGACACTCGACCCCTATGGCCAAGAGAAAAAAGTCCTTGGGTACTGCTCCAGGTGGCATTGGTTTTAGGCACCTGCAGAATGCAAGTTTTGAGGCTAAAAAGCTTTCATCTCAATTTCAAAAGGCTTGGGAGGCCAGGCAGTGTGCCCCTGAAAGGGTAGTGTGCAAAGCTGTGAGTGTAAAAGCAAAAGGTGCACTGGAGACCATAGAAGTTTAAAAAAGCCAAACGCATGGACTATCTAAAAAAATGCTGCAAGGAGAAAACAAAGTGGGCCTAAAAAAAAGCTATGGAGCTGTAACAATCAAAAGTGCCGCAGGGTGGAGTCATGCAAGCCCTTTGGCACTCACGATGTGCCACAGCTTATTTCAGATGCTGGACGTAAAACTACAGGACTTAATATTTGACCAGCTAGAATTTGGACTTGCTTTGCTCCCAATCCTTTGCATTACCCTGTTTGTAACTTTCGGAATGAAAATGTGGATTTTGTACCATTAAAATTGAAAGTGTTTAACTTTTCATTTGTACGGGGGCTTCTAAATAAAGAGTTTGCTTCACATCTTGGAGGAGACTTGGGACTCGGACTTTTCAGCAATGCTGAACTGTTAGGAGTTTGGTAACTCTTGCATATGGACTAAATGCCTTTTGCATGAAGGGATGTGCATGAGTCTTTGGAGGGTCAGGAGTAGAATGTTATGGTCCGAATGTAATATAATGTTGATAGACTTAATACTGGTTCTTCAGAGGAGTTACAGTCTGTACCTTCAACTTGGTGGTTATCTCCTGGTTTCTGGCGTGTACTGTTTGTCTTCTGCCTGAGACTGCAGGCTTCTGGTATGGACTCTTGGCCTTTGTCATAGATTCTTCAGCATTTCATCGCAGACCCATTAGCCTCCTGATACAGACTTGCACACAGACACTACAGTGAGCTCCAGACCTTAGACTAGACTCTTTAATCTCCAGGGTACAGACACCCTCTGCATACTGCCTCCAACTCTGTGCCCGACCGTTGTAAGCCACACTTAAAATTTCTTATACATTTATGTATCTTGTGTTTTATCTGTTTCTCTAGTAAACCCTGACTGATACAGGATGCCTCTGATTGAAGTGAGACTGAAGCAGAAAATTATGGTCAAAGCCAACCAGGTAAATTGCAAAAAAAAAAAAAAAAAAAAAAAAAAAAAAAACCTAACATACAATTATGTTGACATTACTTTGTTTTTCCCTCTCCTGAAAGTTTCCACCAAGTTCTGCCTTCAAGACTTCCATTGGAACGCCACTTCCCCTAATACTTGGTTGGCTCATTTATTCATTTGCTGGAGCTCGGTGATAACATATCATATCCCTGGAGATCTTCTTTAGCTGTCAACCTCAAAGTACTCGCCTTTCACTCTTTTTCCATTATATTTTATCATTCATTGGTCCTGTGCCTTGTATGTATGAGGGTGAGTGTGTTTAGACATCCATACTTGATTATATATTCTCTATGGACTGTTTTTTGTTTTTTCTACTTGAATATTATCTTCATGAAAGCAAGAACATTACCTTTTAGTTTTACATGTGTGCCTTTTAGAAGAGGTTAGCAGAAAGAAGTTGCTCAAAAAACTTTGGTTAACTAATAAGTAAGTGAAAGTATGTGTGCTTTTTAATGGTGAGCAAACAAATTACAAATGAATCAATACATAAACTATGGAAATAAAATACCAAATGGTTATTGGTTTACTCAGGATAAATTACAATTTTATATATTTGTTTACCTATTTTAAAATTATCTCATTCACATTATTTCCTTATATTATCGAAAGCAAAATCCTTGGCTCCAGAATAGTGGTTATAGGTGACGGTGTTCTAGGAAAAGCAAAATTAAGGACAACAGGCACATATTATTTTAAAGCCCTTTTCAGAACAAGTGTTTCATATTAGCTTCTCTAAAGTTTAAGAGCTGTATCCTAAATGTAGCCCTGAACTTAGACTTCCAGCTGGGAGCACAGCATGTGCCCTCTTTGAAAGTAAAGAGGTTAAGAATCATACATCAACAGGAATGAGTGCTTTGAAATTAACTGGTGTTTGGAAATTGACCTGGTAGGTAATAATCTTCTATATCTAACTTGTGATTTATCCTAATTTTAAATTTTTTACACATGGTCTCTGAAACATGGATGACTTGTCTCTGAAACATGGATGACTTCTGCAGTTGTATAATGCCAGACCCGGCAATCAAAGATTTTCCAGATTTCTTCCTCAGAAGTGAAATAATTTTGCAGGATTGCTATACAAAGTCCTATGGCATGTTTTATATTTTAGAATTTACTAATTGTGGAAGATAAATAATTAATAAATTCTCTACATCATTAAATCTAGAACGGAGATGTATGGTTTGATCACAATCTTAGGAAATGTGAACTGCTGGAAATATGATTTATAGTAAAGTTTTTAAAGTGAAAAGGAGAATTTTAAAATTCCAAATGAAAATTTACTACTTAAAAATAATGAAGTCCATTGCTGCTTGCCCTCCAGTCTGTTTTATTGACTGTTTATACTGTCTAGATGTGGGTAGCTTTTCAAGATAATGTCACATATTCTCTTATTCTTTGGAAAATTGTTTTCTGAATTTGCCTTCTTGTTTGCATTTTTTGCAAGCAGTGTGTTTACACTGAGTAATTTCATCAAGCTACAAACTCCAAAATATGAATTTGGTATCTCACACAGGAATGAGTGGATCTTACTAGCCCTTTCCACAGGAATAAAACTCTAGTTATGACTCAAGCTTAGGTTGTTAAAAGGAAACATCTTTGTTAACATGTTGTTTTAAAAAGGAAGTAACGGGTGAAGGAAAGAAACAAATTTGAACTCATAAATGTCAATACATCTGTTTCCAAAACAGATATGTATTGTATTTTCAGATGACAACCTGCTCCCACTGCTCAGGAATGCAACTGGCCTTGAGTAGATAAACGATCCCTATAAATATTATTGTCAAAATCTGTACATTTAGCACCGAGAGATATTTTTTATCAAACCTTTTGTTGACTAGCATCATACAAAGCAGCAATGCTCTAAGATCATAGGAATAAAATGTCAGAGGCTGAAGCTCAGAAGTCACATAAATTCACTTCCTCCTAATTCCATTGGTCATTAGAAGGCCAGCTCAAAGCCAAAGGGGGAAGAAATTTACCTATTCATGAGAGGATGAAACAAAATTGTGACCATTTTAAATCTTTTAAATTTCCATTTCTTTTAATAAAAATATTCAAATATTTTATCTGGGAAAATGAGATAGGATAATATTTACTCTACGTGTGGAATTTTTTTGTGTTTTACAGTCTTTCAACATTAAGCTGGGCATGGTGGTACATGCCTGTAACCCCAGCACTCAGGAGGCTGAGACAGGAGGATCACTTCAGGTTCAAGTCCAGCCTGGGCTACAAAGTGAGTTGTAGGCCAGCCTGAACTGCATAGTAAGACCCTGTCTCAAAAGAAAGACAAAAACACCTCCAGATTAGTTGTTTGATCAACCTTGTATGTCTATTTGTATTGTCCTGAGTATATACTTTGAAGCTACCAAAGTGTAATACAGCAACCATCGTCGATCCCCTGCCACCTGTAGTTCGGTTTTTGTACTGTTCTTGTGCTACTGTGTGTATGTCTGTTAGTGTTTTTGTTCTTTTACTTTAAAGAAAAAAAGAATTATATAATTTGCTAGAAAAAAAAGACAAAAACAAAACATTAAACAAAGATGGTAGTTTAGGAGAGTATATATTTTTCAGAAGGTCAAGCTTAAGATAGTACCTGGATTGTGATTAATTAGTTGTGTGTTGATAATTTTGGATAGGTTTAATGAAAAATATTAATTTTGCAAGATACCCATCGTATTGAAATTGATTTTAAAGCATCTGACAATATAGTGTACTAGTTCAGAACATGTTTCAATATGACAAAACAGAAATTCTCTGATTTTAATGTGCATATGGAAGACCTTTGTAAATAATGCATTTTATTGCACCCTAACTTCTGCATTTTTCTGTTGGTTGTCTCATGTAGTTGATATCTGGCCTGTATTTTGAGAAACTCATTTAAGAAATATGCCCATCAAAAGATGGTCTCCATAATTAAAAGTAATAAAAATGAGTTAAAAGAAACATATATTTTGGTTGGTGGGCAATATGTTTTTCAAAACATTTATTAGGTAGTCAAATCTATTCCTATTATTTAAAAAAATCAGATAAATTTTTAATATGATTTGCACTTTTTGTAAGATATTGAGATAAAAGATAGGCAAAGTTTGTTCTGTCTTTAAGAAGATGTGATTTAAGGAGCTGACTAAATGAGCTTTCTTTTTCCAAAATATACTATTAACATTTGAATATTCCTAGTAGGGTGCCACTTGAAGGTAAATGCTAGATACGTATTTGTAGATTGTGGTTGTATATAATAAAGTGAAATTGACTCAAGCTATGAAAACTCAATTTCCGACTATACGGGTTATTTAAAACCAAAAATTTATGTGTTTTTACTTGCTGATATTAAGTTATTAGTTAGGGAACTTAAGGAGATGGAATGATCAGCTTTGAAGATAAAAGTTACCTGGCCCCCAAAATAAACAAGTTTGAGCAGATGCTATATCCCCAAATCCTCCCAATGAGCATAGGAATCAAAACAGCCCTGGTTCAGGCTATGTTTGTGGCATGGCATATGGGCTCTGACAACCAAGTCTAGAAGTGCAAGTGAGGGAATGAGAAAAATAGAAATTTTGAATTGGAAATCCTATAACATTGATGATTTTTATTTACTTTGGGCTTCCTGAGCTTTATTAAAACATGTTAATTATCACAGTGTTTGTCTCTATACTTAACTAACAAATAGTGGTATTTCTTACCACTTTTCTTATTACATTATAATTAATAATTATCCCAAATGAATACACTGCTATTTTCACGGTTAATGGAAATTAAAATGAGATACCATCATTTCTCGGAAGTTTTCAACAATCATCTTTTCTAGTACGGATTTGTACATTGTATATGTAGGTTGATTTTCAAAAAGTCTTAATTTTCTATGAAACAGAAACAGTAGGTCTCTGTAACTGAAACAGTGAATGCTTTCATGCACACTGATCTATTCAAATGTAGCCCTAAGTAGGTCATCAGCTCCAGATCTTGCATTTTAGTGTTACACATTGAGCACAGCAGTCAAGTTCTTGGAAGACTTGGGGTTAAAAAATATACATAACCATTTACATGAAACTTAAACTTGCAGCTGCATTTTTGTTTCAGTTGACTGACATTTTTCTTTATGTTTTACCAACTATATCTGAGTGATCAGACAGCCACCACACATGGTTCCCCCACCAGGATTATTATCTAGACCAGAGGCCCACAGTTCAGTGTAACCAGCATGTAATTCTTTACAATGTATGCCATGTTAACTGTGTTGGGTTATCTATTCAACAGCTGACTGAGCTGGGCTCTCAAGCTCTTCTCAACAACCATGTAAGAAGCGATGACAATTGTACTACTTCATAACAGCTGGATGGAACTCTGACACACACTTCACAGCAACCAGTCATCTATATAAACCAATTTCAGGAGCAAAATTGCATGGTGCCTCCACTCTGTTAGAAGCACAATGATATCCACTCAGAGCTGATAAATGCACAACATTTCTCTGAAGCTCAAAAGAGTAAGTGCCTTGCATCTGGGATTTCTTTCCCACAAATTAAGCCCTTTCTTTGTCTTAGCCATTAATTTAGAAATTTACAAAGAATAAGATAACTTAGATTTTTAATATCTTTAAAATAAAGAAACTTCAGTAATAACAGTTTGGTTCTCCAACTAAATGCTCTCACATTTTTTTTAAATATGTGTGCGAGATTATCTTAACTGATCATCTGAAGCAGAAAGTAAAGGGAAGAAGTAATTAAGGTTTAAAATAGGTAACAATGCAATTTCAATTTACCAATTAATTATAGTATCTTTTCATAGGATTATACACAATCCAATTCTTATTATTGCATAAAATATCTACAAACAACCAGAAAACCATTGTTATAACTTAAATATAAACTATTCCATTTTGGTGAATAATGAAGCTTTGGGGGATGTGTTAATAATTTCAACAGTTTCAAGTAAGCTAAATAGAACACTAATATTTTAAAATACATACTCACATCACTAATGTAGAATTCTGAGTGGAAATTGGAAGGACATGGGAAAATTTATGTATGTTTCTAGAAAAATGATAGAACGACATATTTTAATGATAACAGTGGCATAAGTATTTTAGGTATTGGAAACATATATGTTTTCATTTTCTTTATGCTAGCAATTTCACAGGAAGTTAAAGGAACAAGACACTTGGACTAAAAAAGTAACAAATATATTTCACCAGGTACTCTTTATTAAGTCATAATTTACTAGTATGTTAGAACTTCACTATGGACATTAGTTCAGCTTGTTTCTAATGCAGTTTACTGCTGAAAGAATTGAAAGGACCACACTATTTTACTACTTAAATTACATGATCATACACTTTAATGCTTTTTGGTTGCCATTGTCAGTATGTAAATGCATGCTTTAAGCTGATTTATAATCTCTGGTATTACTTGAAACTTAAATGATGACAATATTTTAGGTAATATATGTTAACTTTAGAAAGTGTTCACCAAAAGTTTCATTTAAAGGACTACACTGCTTTTAAATAATATAAAGACAAACTTTGTAATATATAAGATTTAATAAGGATGAGTAATTTTTATAATAGATCTAAATTTTGATTGTATATCAATTATTATTTTTCACATTGCATCTTTCTGACTACTATGGCCATCTTCAATAAGAGAATATTAAGGTATTTGGGTAACTCATCCTCCTAGGATGATACAGATAAATAACAGAACAAAAAGAAAGATATACCATGCTTTCCATTAGAGATACTGAATGATGAAAAACTGAAGAAAGGCATAAACTTACCCAATATTCAAGTCAAACAATAAGACAAACATTTATATAGACTTCCAAGCAGCCAGTTTGTTTTCCACTATGACAGACATCATTTTCCCCGAGAACTAAGAATAATCAATCAGAAGAAATAAAATATTTTTGCATAGAATCCAAGGCAGATAGCTAGATCTCTCAAGAATTTCAACCCAAGAATTACAAAATCAAGAATGGCAGTTATCTACCCTGCATTCTCTCTTTCTGTGAGGATGGGCAATTTTTGTGCTATTGAGAATATTTTTCACCACTTTAATGTACAGGATATCTGGGATTGTGGAAAGGATGTGTGAGTGGAAAAGTGCAGTGGGGACAAGGATAACTGAAGGTTTACAGTAATAATCAGTCAAAGAGACATACAATAAGGGTCAGCAGAAAGCAAAATTTACAGACTGATGACTTGACATTCAAAAGAGCATGGAGTGTTTTATATAGATGAAAAAGCAACTCTGTAAACACCTTTATCCTCAAAAGATGCTAGTAGAAAAATGGGATAGACATTTTGATTCCTGTGGGAAACCTGGCTTTCCCAATTACACCACTTCCTGTGCAATGCAGTGGAGGAAAGATCTACAGTGGCAGACTGCTATTAAATGTGGTAATTACCAAAGAGTAGGTTTTTCATTCCTTTTAAAAATATAGCAGTGATTTTTTTAGAAGATTGAGAATGAAAGAAGTTTGCTTATAGATAAACTGAGAAAATAATTTGAGAAATTCAGGGAAAAAGTTAAAAGTGAAATAATTGGTGAGTGGAAGAATCAGCAAAAAAGCTATATAAAATGAATGGGAAATGTTCTTACTAGTGCCAAGGGCTAGCACTTCGACCAGATGACAAAGATCTGTGGCGTGGTCTAGTTTATGGTCTTTGACAATTTCTGTGTAGGCTGAAGGCCAGAAATTGTCATAGACTTGACGAAATAGCAAACTATTTAGCATTCAAACAGGACATTGTTTAGTTTATACTCTTTTACTGAACAGAGCATCCCACATACACAGCTAAACTGGATTATCTAGTTCCTTGGCTTGGAAACCATTTAGGGGACTAGTAAAGATCTATATAGTAAATCACTGCATGAGTCATGGAGACATGACTTTGCATAATGTATTTGGTCACTGGCTTCTATCTTTCTTACGCTGTTTTCTTGCTTTGATTTTCAGCCACCATGAAATGAGTAGCTTTGTACCATCATGCCTTTCTGCCAATATATTTGTGTCTCGGAGCCAGTGAACTGTGGACCAAAACCTCTAAAACTGTGAGCCAAACTAAATCTGTCTTTTGTAAACTGTCGATATTGAGGTATTTGCCCTAGGGATGGGAAAAACTGGCCAATGAAGAAAATTGGTACTACAGAAATGGGATTGTTGGTGTGCCTATAATTGATCATGTGATTCCAAAACCATTGAAACTGATTTGTGGGAGGAAATTGGAAAGTTTTACAGAGGTAGGCCTGATGATTCCTGGACAGGGAGAGTTTAATAGGTGGTTCTGGTCAGAGATCAGAATAGAATTTGATTAAAATACACAATAAAGTCCATGCTCATGAAGATTTAGGCAAGGACTCCACTGGGAATTGGACTAGAAGCCATTAGTGTTTCATTTGGGGAAAGAACTTGTCTATATTTTATCTATTTCCTGACGCTCCACAGACAGCTAAATTTAAAGGCTATGCATCAATTGATCTGACAAAGGAAATTTCAAGTAGTCCAAAATTCAATCTGTGGAATGGATACTACTGGCTCTTTTTAGTCAAAGTCATAGGAAGAATCAAGAGCAAATTGCAAAGCAGAAAGATTTGAAAATTTTAATTTTTATCTGGAAAGGAATCACAGAAAGCTGGGGCTGAAGAAAGGGTGGCTGCTAAAAAGGTTAGTGCCACTCAAAAAAAATCAAGTACTTTGAAAAGGGACTGTAAGAATACAGCCTTGAGGGTGTCTCGGGATTAGCCAGACCGTCAGTATTGCAGGCTCAAAGGTGCCAAAGGTACAAACCTTCCCTTTGAGAGGAGAAACCCTGAGCCTTTTTGCTCAGCTATCCAGTCAATCAAAGACACCCAAACCCACGGCCTGAGGGGGCCTGAATACTGCTTGTATGACACAGAAGTTGGCATCATGCATCTGATGCTGGTTTTACTGGAATGCATCATGTAAGAGTTGCAGGTCAGGAGGATTCTACCTATATATCAAAAGAAAGTGTGGGATGTCAAGCAGTGTGGGTGGTGACTATGTGCGGCTGTGAGAATAAAGTAAAACGTGCAGTAGAGACAGCAGGAAGTTATAGATGACAGAAACATGTAACAGTTTCAAGGAAAACTGTACGAGCCAGAGGGCACAGCTAGTTCGGGGGGAAGATCATGTAGGCACAACCAGCAAGGACATAAAGGCGGCTCTGCCTAAGCACTTTGGAGCTCATATCTCACCACCGTCGTTCTCCAGACGCAAAATATCATTTTGTGATTTTTCTCATTCTCCAACCCCAGAAGTGTTTTAGTAGTCCTCTGAGGTAGTTAAGCTTAATTGTGTCAGTTTGATCGGTAAAGCACACTTCTTGATGCGTCTGGGTGGGTCATGGAGGTGTGACCTTGCGGAATGTACTCAGCCAGTCCTGTCTCAATTTATTTTCTTCCTGTCCTTTCCAGCCACCATGAGGTGAGATGATTCATTCCATCATACTCTTTTGCTATATTCCAATCATGGAACTAGCTGACCGTATATTAAAACCTCTGAAACTGTGACCCAAATTAAACCTCTCCTCTTTTAAATTGTGGGTGTTTGTTATTTTACTCCAGTAATGGGAGAGCTAACGAGTATATGCACACATATATACATATTTACATATATATATATACACATAATACATACTTATATATACATACATGTACATATATACACACATACATCTATTCATATATACATAATGTTCTCTGGTCTCTTAAAATAACTATTTCCATTTTCTTTCAAAACTTTGTTTTTATCTGTCACATCATTAAATTTTTTTAAAGAATTGCAAATTTCTTCTGAAGTACTCTCACTACATACCTTACCATTATTTTTTCCCTACTTTCCAGATGACTACCAGCTCAATATTACCTTCAGTTTTAAATGCCACATCTTACCTGGGCATTTTCTTAACTTCTGCTTTGTATTTTTATTTTACAAAGACAAATACTTTATTAAGTTGTTTATTTATTAATACATAGCACCATTTTAACTTGGAGTTTGTGTTTCCCTTACATCTCTGATTTACATCACTGATTTCTACTGTGTTTGTTTCACCTGCTATTTTCCTTTTTTTCTCCTAATTTTCTTGCTAATATCTTTAATTTAATTTTAACAATTTCCTCTTGATTATCGGCCTACAGATCTGTGTTGCTTTTTCTGTTTTCCATCCTTCAGTGAATTCTTCCAGGAGAGGCTGATGGCAAGAGGTTTATGCAGAGAAGGAGGTAAAAACTTGTGACAGGGTAGCTGTAGTTTTCTTCGGACCATCAGTTTCCTCCACTGACTTTCCTACAGCTTTACAGATGCATAGTACAATTGTAACCATTTTCCTAGTGCAAGGTTCCTTTTCCTTTCCCTGCTTTGTTGCCATTCATAATGTTTCTGAAAGTAGTATTCTTTGTAAGATTAATTCCTGAGAGGTCTGCTTCCTTTGCAGGCTACCACTGCTAACACACACCCCCATTCTGATATTTTTAGCTGCAGTTTGTAGAATTTCCCCACTAGTGTGAACCACTCTTTTTGGATAATTCTGCTTTGCCACTTTGCAACTTATAATCACTCTTATTCTGACATCATCCTCTTTCTAGTTAAGCGTATTCCTCATAAAGTATAGTCTAATGTTATAATAATTTCCTAGTTTTGTTGAAGAACATATTTTTACGTTTTACTTTTATGTTTATTTTGTGATTATTCTTTTTAAAAAGTGGGAATTTTACTTTTATTTTAGAAATCTCTCTTTGATTTTGAAATATACTGTTTCCTTTGCTTACATATTTAACTTTATAGTTACAATTTATCCCCAGAACATGTGTATCCAGAGACTAATAGTCAATAGACTATACTGGATGACAAGGTTGGACTGGAATTAAAATTACTGTAGTTAATTTACCAGCCAGACAAAATAATCATGATAAAGAAATGTTGCTGTTAGCCCTATTATTAATAATGAAATACATAATATTTAGACTCCTTAAATACAGTAAGAAATATATTATTATCTGATTTATATTATTTATAAGAAACTACTTCACCTCATTAGAAAATGAATCTTAACATATTATGAAGAATTTAAATTTTGCTCTTACAGATATTCTTAAACTCTTTCTTAATCCTAATATATCTCAAAGAGAATGTTTGTGTGTTTTGGAGAAAAGCAATTTGAATTATTTTTTAGGATGGTGAGATAAAGAAAATCTGCAAAGTATTCCTTTTACTCATGATAAGAGATGCTAAATGTTGCATATTCTGGGCTTATGTGGTGGTTAAAATAGCTTATCCTTTATGTATAACTTTTGTTCTCTCTTAGTTATTGATTCTGTACATGACTTCTGGAATTTTAGTATGAATTTTTATTATTTGGAATAATCACACTTTTTTCTCTTTTGTAATAGGCTACATGATAGTTATATATTTCACTAATGCTTTCACACAAAGCACAAGACTTAACTTCCTTTCCTCAAATAGTTTGAGATACTTTCTAAGTATCTGGACAACCCTAACTAGATAAATCTCCATGATTCTGAATAAATCCAATTAGTTCCACTAAGAAAGCACACTCCAATTTGGATTAGAACCATATGGTTTGGATATTAGAGCTTTGGCCCATATATAACTCATTATCCATTTGTCTCCTATCAATGTGTGCTAATTTACATTTCAAAACAGGGTGATATTTTAAAATCTTAAGATATTGCAAAAATAGGACACCTCTGAACCAAACGCTTTCTAAATTGAAAAGAGATGGATAATTTAAAATGAGCAACACTATAAAGTTTTTTTTTTTTTTTTTTTTCCGGGACCGGGGATCGAACTCAGGGCCCTAGTGCTCAGCGGCAAGCACTTAGCCCACTGAGCTGTACCTCCAGCCCGCTATAAAGTTTTGATGCAACAAAAGTAATGTAATTTTCTTTTCTTAGAGAAATATATTCTTTTATAGCAAAATCATTATCATGTATCAAAATTTTAGAAACCACAATTCGGATATGCTATAGTATTCCCATGCTATGTAAGCATTTATCTGGTCACAGTATTAATGGAATATTTGCTTGCATGTGTTTTAATGAATTCATCGACTTTCTTTTAAAGAAACAAGTATATATATATATATATATATATATATGTGTGTGTGTGTGTGTGTGTGTATGTGTGTGTGTATATATATATATATATATATACATATATTTCCTAGAAAGTTAAGTTTAATAAAAGTATTCTAAGAATTATAACATTTATCATAATATCTGAACATGGTCTGTCCCGACCCGTGGGTAGTCAACGGAGACCCTAGACGGGGAGGGTGGAATAAAGAGACAAGAGGCACAAGAAATGGAGACAAGACAGGAGTCTGATCAAATCTCATTTATTGAGCGGAAAGCTTGGGTTTATATACAGTGCCGAGCTGGGATTGACGTCAGTGGGTAACTAGGCAACGGAGGGAGGTCCAGATATCATGCCAGGGAGGTCCAGGCATCAGGCGATAGCATGTGGTTATGTCATATGATTTACAGGAAACAGAAACTTAGCTCAGAGAAAATAGAAACTTAACTCAGGATAGAAACTGAAACTAAACTCAAGACTCGTAAGATGGCTGATACATTTCAAGATGGATGCTGACCGCAGGTCTCTCGGCAGTCTCCCACAGGTCCCCCTTTTTTATTTTATTAAAAAGACCAAATCTCCTTGAGGGGACTGTGCCTATCTTAGGTCAGGATGCTTTCACGTGGAACCAAACTATACCTTACCCATCACTGGAAAGCAAGGCAGCAAAAGGCCTTGTTCCTGTCTTAGGCGGTGGTTGGTGATACACGTGAGCTTCCAGTTGCCCATCTCTGGCTATCCAGTCCAGCGCACCAAGGTGAGAAAGTTAGAACAGCTCGCTGATATTACTGGGCGTCATCATATTCTGCTTTCTCAAGGTCTCTATCGGCCATGTCAAGCCTGTGATAATGGACCTGCATTTGTTGCATTTTTATAGCATCCACTTGTTGTTTAATAAAGGCCATCAATTTGTTAAAAGGACAAGGTCCGAGTGAAAGAACCACTAATAACCCAGCCAAAGGTTCCAGCAGGGGGAGAAAGTAGGGTAGGATTCTATTCCACGTGCTCCAAAGTGGATTTTCGAATAACTCTCTTCTCTTTTTATCAGGTCTTCTTGGAGCCTTTTTATCTTATCCCGAATGATGCCAGACTTGTTTGCATAGAAACAACAGCGTTCCTGTAAAGCCAAACAAATCCCTCCCTGTTCTGCATTTAAAAGATCTAATCCTCTTCTATTTTGGAGGACTACCTCAGCTAAGGAATCTATCTGATCTTGAATATCTTGTATAGTACTAGACAAGGTTTGGACATCATCAATCAATTGATTAGAGAGCTTGTTATAAGAATGTACAGCAACTCCTATCCCTGCCAAACCTGTGGCCAGGGCTCCCGAGATTCCCAATCCTACTAATGAAAGAATAAATGTAACTACTCTTTTTGTGCGACCTATAGCATAATCAAGACTGGGGACGGGAATAGGTTCATCCCCAGGTATAATTTTTATATCAGGTAATAAGGTAGCTATAGTACATAACCCTGTCCAATTGGTAGGTAAAAAGGTGAAAGCTAGATTTCCTCCACATATGAATATTTGTCCTTTTAAGAGACAGATAGAGGAACTGTAAGTAACTATCTGAGTACAATTAGCAAAAGTAACAAATCCAACATCAATCACATATTTGTTGTTTTGGAAACTTCCTTTGTATACAGGAGGTAAACTTAATGGCTAAAGGTTGAATTCTAAATGATAGACCAACGGTGCAGTTAGGATGTGTAGGGTTTATAACATTATGTGGAGTGAAATTTGAAGGAATGGCAAGAGGTATGAGAGTGTCATGCATAACCAACATTCTTTAGCTAAGTTAGGATTAGAAGTGTTTAGAGCCATTAAAGTGGCCATCAGAATATCTGTGGTTTGAGTATCTAAATCAATTCCTCATGACTTAGGAAATGCCAGAGGATGATAATTAACTTTTGGAGATGTATGTTTTATAATGTCTTCCATTCACCTTTGTACCTTAATTTTTCTAATTTTGTCTTGTGGTCCACCACCATCAGAAATATGTAACAAGGCAGTTTTGTTTCAGCACACCGGTTTACCTGGGGTGCCTTTGAATGAAGCTTGAGGGCTGGGGATATAGCTCAGTGGAATAAGCGCCTGCCTAGCAAGCGCAGGGTCCTGAGTTTGATCCCCAGTACCGCCAAAAAAAAAACCAAACAAACATGAATGAAGCTTGAGCATATTTATAGTTTCTCAAAATCCGTGGAACATTAGACCAGTCACCCCCAAAGGTACCAGTGGCAGTATGTTGTAATATGGCTGTAAAGTATATTTTATTATCTATTCCTGTGCATTCTTGTACTGACTCATAACAGGAAGAATGCATTGTAGCATAATAAGTAGTACATTCTGTAGAACATAGTCCTGGTTGGCTGTGGAGTATCACCGGAGGCTTATAGTGACATTTGTAGCTTTGTAAGTAAATTCCCTTTGTGGTGTTAATGTATGTTAAATAAGCCACTTTATTACCACAGTCTGTGGAGCTGGTATATTGTTTAGGTTTAGTTGCAACAGTGCCTCCCTCACAGTCGCATGGGGCACCAAACATGCCTTGTCTGGCTAACATACCTTGTCTGGCTGCCATAATTCTTGCCTTCCATGAGGGAGATCCAAGACCACTATCAGAAAATTGCCACAAGGTGATTAGTACTCCCGATGTCAGGATCCAAATTTTAGAATTCATTATTTGAAAAATAAAAATAAGGAAAATTCTCAGGGCGATTCTTCGTCCCTGGAGTCACCAGTAAGTTTATCCTGTATTTGTTGTTTATAATCTATCTGTTTTACCAATCGTTCTGGTAACCATCTTGCAGATTTCATTTCTTTGGAGTATACACATACTGATCCTTGACCCCAGATGAGGACCGGATCTGGACCATGCCATGAATTAGTTATAGGGTCCTTCCATAGTATGGAAGCAAACTGCTTTTGTGTTTCTGTGTGCCAGAAGTGAGTAGCTGCTGATTGTCCGTTGGCATCCAAATTCAAAAAATTGAGGATAAATAAAGCACGAGAAAGAATATTTCTTGGTGACCCCCTTGTGGGGTACCATTGCCCCATTTTTATTTTATTAATAGTAGGTTGAATGGAAAGACGTGCTCTTTCTATCATTCCCTGACCTTGAGGGTTATAAGGCATACCTGTAACGTGTTGAATATTAAGGTGTTTGCAGAATTTTGAAAAAGTAAAGCTGGAGTAACCCAGACCGTTATCAGTCTTTATCCGTTGTGGACATCCCAAGATGGAGAAAGCACTAAGCATAGGACTAATCACATGCTTAGTAGCTTCACCAGATTGAAGAGAAGCAAAAATAAAACCACTAAAAGTATCTATAATCACATGAACATATTTGAGAGCATCAAATTTAGGAACGTGAGTAACATCCATTTGTCATAATGCATTAGGTATTAGCCCTCTAGGATTAACTCCAAGATGGGGAGTCGGAATGTGTACAGCACAAGAAGGACAATTTTTGACTATTTGTCTAGCCTGTTTTCTAGTAATATTATGCATTTGTCGGAGAGTTTGTGCATTTAGATGATGTAATTGATGACTTTTTTGTGCTAGGGTAACTTTATCAGTACCATCAGTAGAAGTGATAGTAGTTAATAGATGAACTGTATTCAAGCGAGTAGCTAAATCAGCTTTATGATTGCCTCAGACTAAAGGTCCTGGCAATCCAGAGTGAGCACGTAAGTGCCCTATGAAAAAAGAATGTGTCTGTTATGTAATAAGTAACCGTAATTGTTTGAATAGTTTTTTAGCATTAGAGACATTTTTAATTTGACCAGCAGTCTCCAGCAGTGGAACAGAATGTGCGATGTAAGCGCTGTCTGCATAAATATTAGGTGACTTATTAAAGAAGTCAGAAAAAACAGCAATGACAGCGTGTAATTCTGTCAATTAAGCAGAAGTGCTATTTGTTTGGAATTGTACTGTTTGATCTTGGCAAACATAGGCAGCTATGCCCATTGAAGAACCATCAGTAAATACTAACAAAGCATCCTTCAGTGGATGGAGTGTGGTAACTTTGGGAAAAACAAATTCATGCTTACTAGCAAAATCAATGAGCTTGTTTGGAGGATAATGATTATCTAAGAGCCCCATGTAAGAGGCCAAAGCAATAGGCCAAAACTCAGTAGTTTGCATAAGCCAATTAATTTGATTTTTAGTATAAGGTTGTATAATGACATCTGGTTCTTTACCAAAATAACATCTTCCTTGTACTCTACCTAAGATTATGAGATCAGCTACTGCTTGATAATATGGCTCAATAACCTTTTTAGGCGTAACAGGTACATGAACCCACATTAAAAGTGCTGTTTGCTAAAAACAGCAGTTGGAGATAATGCTGTGTTACAAATAATATATTGTAAAGGTTTGTCATAATCCATGAATGTAACAGTTTGAGACAGAATGGCTTGTTCTACTGTATGTATGGCTTGTCTCCCCTCAGGTGTAAGTATACGAGGAGATGTGGGGTTGGCACCACCATGTAAAATGTCATAAAGAGGTTTTAATTCTCCTTTAGTGAGTTTTAAATAAGGCATAAGCCAATTAATATCCCCAAGGAGTTATTGGAAATCATTTAAAGTTTTAAATCTATCTAATCTTAATTCTAATTTTTGTGAGGAAATTTGTGACCCTCTCATTTGAAAGCCTAAGTATGTATATGGATCTGTAAATTGAACCTTATCAGGTGCAATTTGTAGCCCTTCATCAAATAAAGCAGTCTGTAATTCCTCATAACATTGAAGTACTTTACCACCACTTTGTCCAGCTACCAGGATATCGTCCATATAACGAATTATATATATATATATATATATATATATATATATATGGCCAACGATCTCTTGTAGGTTGTATAACTAAAGTAACAAAAGATTGGCACAGAGTAGGACTATTTGCCATGCCTTGTGGAAGAACACGCCATTGGAATCTTTGCATGGGTGCTCTAAAATTAGTAGCAGGCAAGCTGAAAGCAAACCACTTTTGATTATCAGGGTGTAAAGGAATGGTGAAAAAACAATCCTTTAAGTCTATGATGACCTTGAAATAACCTAAAGGTATAGCAACAGGTGATGGAAGGCCTGGTTGTAGAGCACCCATTAGTATCATGGTTTTATTTATTGCTCTAAGATCTTATAACAATCGCCATTTACCTGATTTCTTTTTTATGACAAAAATAGGAGTATTCCAAGGCGAGTTACTAGGAATTATATGGCCAGCTTTAAGCTGTTCCTGTACCAGCTGTTGTGCAGCCACTAATTTTGTAGAAGTCAGAGACCATTGATCGACCCATACAGGCTCCTCAGATAGCCATGTAATATTTTCTGCATGGGTCACAGGAGTGTCCATGGCCCCTATGGAAAATGGCCTAAACCTGCTCTGTTCAGTTTTGGGATGGCCTCTATAGGTGTTGTTATTCCTGTATTATGTTTTCCCAGGCTTTGACCTGGCAAATATCCATGTTTTAACATTTGAGTAGTAACTATACTATTGGGACTAGCCATAATCATGCCAATTTGAGACAATAAATCTCTAGCCCATAGATTTATTGGTAGACCAGCTATAACATAAGGTTATATAATGCCTTGATTACCTTCTGAATCTTTCCAAATTAACAATTTTGAACTTTTTTCTGGATTTTGACTTTGCCCTATGCCTCTTAGGTGAGTCATAGTAATGTCCAAAGGCCAAGCCTTAGGCCAATCTTCCTTTCTAATTATAGTAACATTAGCACCTGTATCAATTAATCGAGAGAACTTTTTACCATCTAACCATATAGTCATGAGGGGTTTATGTGTAGAAATAACTTTTGTCCAATATACATCTGACGAGCCAAATCCTTTATTACCTCTCCATTGTGAGACAATTTTATTAGAGGTTTGAATTAGAGGCAGCAAGTAATAATTGTGCAAACCTCTGTCCTTTTTTAATGGTACCAATGAGTTTAGGAGAGGATATCATAACCTTCATTTCACCTGTATAGTCATTGTCTATAACTCCTGGGAACACTTGTACTCCATTAAGAGTAGAACTACTACGACCTATTATGAGGCCAAAAGTACCCTCCGGTAGAGGTCTAAAAATTCCTGTAGGTAGAGCCTGAACCCCCATTTCAGGTGTTAATACTGTGTGGGTGGTGGAACTGAGGTCCAATCCTGCACTTCCTGTTGTGGTTCTGCAGAGGTCTGAAATGGATTGTTGTTTTGTGGAAAAAGTAGAGCACCCCAAAAATTTGTCTGGGTTTGGGTTTGGGGGACTGGGGCTGGCCCAGATTCCCATTTCCCTGCACTGGAGTTAATTTTCTGCCTTCAATATCTCTTTTTGATTTACACTCTTTAGACCAGTGTGTTCCTTTTTTTTTTTTTTAAATAAAAGTACAAAAACATATTAACAAACAGACACCAATTAGCATAAAAAATAGTACAATCACAACTGATCTAAAGACAAGGTGACATGATCTCAACAGTGGTTATTGCTTTATCCATTGATATCTTCGAAGTGTAAATATATGAACCCATATACAGACATGCAAAATTGGTCAGACAATTAATCCTCTCAACAACAGAAAAACACAAAAACCAAAAATCCAAAGACAGAAAACAAAACAGGCAAACAACAACAACAAAAAAAAAACTCCACCAATAGTTGCTGCTTTGCATATTGATATCTTCGAAGTGTGTGTTCAGGATAACTCATATAGACATAAAAGATTGATCAAATAACCCATAATCAATTATTCCTTAGCATTAAGTGATATAATACAATAGTAGAACCATGTTAGCCCTCCTGCATATATGTATATTCATATATATATACACACATTTTTGTCTCTTTCTTTTCTCCTTTCCCTCGTCCCATCTGTTCTTTGTTTTTGAACAGATTTCCTTCATGTCTCTTAGTTTATATTCCCACCCTCGCGTTCTTACACCAGTCATACAATACGTTGCCAGCACATGTATCGCTGATTTATTTCACTTATGAGTGTGGACTCCAGTTTTGACCACTTGCCTACAAAGTCCCCAAAACTGTCTTTCTTTATAGCTCAATAATGTTTCATTATATAAAAATTCCACAATATTTAATCCAGTCTTCTGTGGATGGACACTTGGGTTGCTTCCACATTTTAGCTATTACAAATTGTGCTGCTATAAACATGGGTGCACATATATCAGAGTGATATGATGTTATCAGATCTTCTGGGAAAATACCCAGAAGAGGAATAGCTGGTTTGAATGGAACCTCTAGACCTAGTTTGCTGAGAAATCTCCAAACGGCTCTCCACAGTGGTTGCACCAGTCTGCATTCCCACCAGCAGTGTAATAGAGTCCCTATTTCTCCA